>CM059433.1:29704735-29939332 GCA_030390025.1 Squalus acanthias
TGTCATCTTTACGAGGGCAGATGTTCCTTATTTTATGTGCCATCTTTACGAAGGTTAAATTAAAACACCTTATCCAGGGTGGACCATTGTTTTTGTTCCCAAAAGTCAGCCTCTCGGAGCCATGCACCTTCTATTTCAATAAGGTTATTTATTCAGGGTCAACAACTTGTCCTGTTTCAATAAGGCCAGAATTCTTTCATAAGATAGTGTATTTTTCTAAATAGGTTATATGGCTTATTCCTTCACAATGTATACCCTCACATTTCTGGTATCATCCTTGTAAATCTTCTCTGTACCCTCTCCAGTGCCTCTATAATCTTTTTATAATATGGCGATCAGAACTGTATGCAGTACTCTAAGTGTGGTCTAACTAAGGTTCAATGCAGGTTTAGCATAACTTCCCTACTTTTCAATTCTATCCCTCAAGAAATAAACCCTAGTGCTTGGTTTGCTTTTTTTATGGCCTTGCTAACCTGTGTCACAAACTTTTAGCGATTTGTGTATTTGTACTCTGAGATCCCTTTGTTCCTCTACCCCATCTAGACTCACACCCTCCAAGTGATAAGTGACCTCCCTATTCTTCCTACCAAAATGTAATACCTCACATTTATCTTTGTTGAACTTTATTTGCCAATTATATGCCCATTCTGCAAGTTTATTAATGTCCTCCTGTAATTTGTTGCAGTCCTCCTCAGTATTGACTATCCCCCCCAATTTGGTGTCATCCGCAAATTTAGAAATTGTGTTTTTGATTCTAAAGTCTAAATTGTGAACAGCAGTGGTCCCAGCACTGATCCTTGTGGAACACTACTACCCACCTTCTGCCACTGTGAATAGCTACCCTTTACTCCTACTCTCTCCTTTCTGACCTGAAGCCAGCCAGCAATCCATTCTGCTACTTGTCCCCTGACTCCGCATTCTCTGACCTTGTTCATCAGTCTATTATGGGGTACCTTATTGAAGGTCCTTTGCAAATCCAGATAAATTACATCTACTGCATTACCATTGTCTACTCTCTCTGTTACCTCTTCAAAAAATTCAATAAGGTTGGTCAAGCAAGACTTTCCCTTTTGAAATCCATGCTAACTATCCATTATTATATTTTTGGTTTCTAGATGTTCTTCTATTTTCTCCTTTAGTAGGGATTCCATTATTTTTCCTACCACCGATGTTAAGCTGACTGGACTATAATTCCCTGGACATGTTCTATCCCCCTTCTTAAATATCGGTATTACGCTAGCTATCCACCAGTCCTCTGGCACTACACCTTTTTCTAATGAATTAGTAAATATGCGTAGTAATGCCTCTGCTATCTCTTCCCTAGATTCTTTTAAAATGCGTGGATGCAATCCATCCGGACCAGGGGTTTTATCCTCTTTGAGTTTGATTCGTTTATTTAATATATCCCCTTTTTTATTTTAAATGCACTTATCTCATTACTAATCTCATCATCCAATGTCATGTCCACCTGTTCTATGTCCCTGGTAAATACTGAAGCAAAGTAATTATTTAATATTTCTGCCATCTCTCTATCGTTACCTGTGGTATTATCCTATCTATCCCTTAATGGCCCTATTCCCATCCCAACATTCCTTTTTTTATTGATGTGCCTATAAAATATTTTACTATTTACACCAGGGAGAACTTTCCTGCTCTGCTTCGAAATAATGCTATGGGACCTTTTAAATCCACCTGAGAAGGCAGACGGGGCCTCGGTTTAATGTCTCATCGGAAGGACGGTATCTCCGACAGTGCAGCACTCCCTCAGCACTGCACTGGGAGTGTCAGCCTAGATTGTGTGCTCAAGCCTTTGGAGTGGGATTTGAACACACAGCAGCTGAAGTCACGGCCGCTAATGGTGGAGCGATTAAAATCGGGGATATGCAAGTGGCCAGAATTGGAGGAGTCTAGATATCTCAGAGCAATGTAGGGCTGAAGGAGGTTACAGAGATGGGGAGGGGCGAGGCCATAGAGGGATTTGAAAACAAGGATGAGAATTTTAAAATTGAGGCATTGCCGGACCCGGAGCCAATGTAGGTCAGCGAGCACGTGGGTGAACGGGACATGTTGTGAGTTAGGATATGGGTAGCAGAATTTTGGTTGAGTTTAAGTTTATCTAGGATGGATGATGGAAGGCTGGCCAGGAGAGCATTAGAATAGTTGAGTCTAGAAGACAGGCCTGAACTGCTCCAGTATAAAACTCAAAAAGCTCATGAAGCTTTCTGTCACCATCGATCCAGCTGCTTGTGTGGTCGTAAAACTCTCTGATTAATGATATAATTTCGGTCAGGATACCCAGAGATTGTAAGAGGAGCCATAGGCACTCTCTATTCAGTGAATCATAAGCCTCAAGGGTGGAGGGGCTCGCTTGATAGCAATGTGCCAATTCTTGCATTTTCGGCTCTATCCGTCTTTCGGATGAGACGTTAAATTGAGGCCCCCTCTGCCCTCTCAGGTGGATGTAAAAGATCCCACAGTAAGAACAATTACAGCCATTTAGACCTTCTCCGCATACTCCAATGAACCAGCATGCCCGAACCACGTCAGCCATCATCAGCTTCATACAGACCTGACCACCTTGGGTGAACCTGTGTAGCATAGCTCTGTCCTTCGTCACTGGTTGTTTCCCGCTCTGCACCACTAGAAGGTGTGGACTGGTTATCCTACCGAAAAATCCAGGTATATCAGCAGGTCTTTGTGATGGGGAGTATATGGGGTCGGAAGCTCAGTTCGGGGTTGAATATGACGCCAAGGTTCCGAACAGTCTTGCTCAGCCAGAGACAATGGAGGTCATTATAACCTAACCCGCCCTTCGGGAACCTGATGGGACTGGGTGCAACACTGGTTTTACAACCTGCCCAATTTTACTCTACATTGAAGTCAACAGTTAAAATTGGATTAAAAATACCCGCAGCGGTCAGGGAGGGGGATGGAATCATTGGCGAGGGTACGGAGTTTGTGGTGGGGGCCAAGGATGATGGCTTCAGTCTTCCCAATGTTTAACTGGTGAAAATTGCGGCTCATCCATGACTGGATATCGGACAAGCAGACTGACAACACAGAGGCAGCGGACGGGTCGAGAGAGTTGGTGGAGTTGTAGAACTGGGTGGCCCATATGTGAACCACCAGGGTTTCAACTCGATCAATGTTCAGCTTGTTTGTGACCATCAACACAGAATCATGCAAATGAGTGCCCATTTCCATGCCCAGCAGCTGGTAGACTGCACGCTGAGAGTTCGCACTGAGGGTCTAATTAGGGCTGGTCCCAGAACATTCATTGAGGTTGGCCATGCACCACCGGGGCAAATGCAAAGCCCGCACCACGACATTCTAGTCACGCATGTGCAAATCACAGAAAATCTACCCCTGTGTGTGAATGATAGTATCGCTACTTCTTCAAACAAGTCGTTTTCTCATCTGCCTCAGTTTCCTGATTTGGCACAATCACGACTCTCAAAAAATTCTTTTCACTCAAGCCACTAAATTGGCTCTCACAAACAGCATTTCATTCAATCCGCCCTCTTGAAACAATTGCACATAATCCGTCTTGAGGGCTTCATTAATGTTAATATTACCATACAAGTATTTCCAACATGTTTTCATATTTCAGCAGACCAATAATCTACTTGAACTTTCTGAATACAGGAAGAGTGTTATTGTCAAATCCAACCCAAATGTGCCACTTTTGTGACAGTAATAAACAGAGGTATTAGAGGGATCTGTTCAAACAAAGAGCCTGCATACTAAATCATAGTTTAACTATTTTTCTCAGCTTGCCTGATAAGTGAGAGCTTACTGCCCGCCTCAGTAATACTTTACATCCATTATCTATGTGCTTGCTCCTCTGAACTTTCTTCTCTTCCTTCTAAGCTTGAAATTTCCTGTTCTTCCTTCTCCCACATTTCACCATCTCCCATGTGAACTCACTGGAGGTAATTTTAACTTTGGGTAATAGAGTGAAATGAGCAATATTGAACTAGCCGGCCATTCCACTGAAGTCCAAATTGGGCGGGGCGTAGAACAGGCGGTCATTTTACACCATCGCCCAAAGTAAAATGACCCCTATTCTTTCTATGAGCTCCAAAGAATTCCAAACCTCCCTCATTCTTTGTTTCTTCCTATAATCTACAGGGTTTTTTTTTAGGTAGCTTGACGTTACTTAACACTACTGGAGTGAGGGTGTGTACTATATTATATTTATTGACTAGTTAGTTGTTAAGATACTGTAGCAGTTTTTGCAAGTGGTGACTGTGCTGATTTGGCCAACAAGCTAACACTTAGGTATTTAAGTGTTAAAGTTATGGTCACTGGGTGTGTTTTGGTTGGTTTGACTTGTAAGTGGTAAATGTGCTGGAATTGGCTAATTGTTGCTTGAGTGGGCTTAAGTGGGCATATGAAAGCAGGAAGGTATTTGAGCTGCCAACAGCGTGATAAATCAACAACGTGCATAGATGCAGTTAGGCCTAAAACTAAGATTGGCACTGAAGTGCAGTGGGCTTGAAGCTAGTTTTTGCTTACTTCAGTTTCTAAACCCATTTACTTTGAAGGCTTAGTGAGAGTCTGTATTGTGTGGAATTTGCAATAATGCAGGAACTTCTGGAAACCATCTCTTTCCAGGACAACCATAGGTGCAAGGACCATTTCTCCTGGTAGACTCACTTAAGCTCAAAGTCACTGAGTTTGAGAAAAATTACATATAATTACACAGAATATGCAGCACAGAAACAGGCCATTAGGCCCAACCAGTCCATGTTGGCATTTATGTTCCACTCGAGCCTCCTCTCATCCTTCCTCATCTAACTCTATTAGTATAACCCTCTATTCCCTTCTCCCTCATATGCTTATCTAGCTTCCCCTTAAGTGCATCTATACTATTCGCCTCATCTATTCCCTGTGGTAGCGAGTTCCACATTCTCAACACTCTCTGGGTAAAGAAGTTTCTTCTAATTCCCTATTTGATTTCTTGGTGACTATCTTGATGGCCTCGAGATTTGCTCTTTCCCACAAGTGGAAACACTCTCTCTGTATCTACGCTATCAAACCCTTTCACATTTTCAAAGACTTCTATTAGGTCATTTGCAGACATTTACAGAGACTCTGCACCATATGGAAGACGGAAAAGTTTTCGAGGCATATTATGCAGGCAATGGCCAACCCAGTAACAGAGGGATAGTATGACAAGGAAAGGGACAGAAAGAAAGAAATGCATTTATCCAACGCCTTTCATGACCTCAGGACGTCCCAAAGCACTTTACAGCCAATGAAGTCGTTTTTGAAGTGTAGTCACTGTTGTAATGGAGGAAACATGACAGTCAATTTGCGCACAGCAAGCTCCCACAAACAGCAATAAGATAAATGAACAGATAATCTGTTTAGTGATGTTGGTGTAGGGATGAATATTGTCCAGGACACCGGGTTGAACTCCCCTGCTCTTCTTCGAAATAGTCCCATGGGATCTTTTACGTCTACCTGAGGTCAGATGGGGCCTCGGTTTAATATCTCATTCAAAAGACAGCGCCTCCGACAGATCAGCAGTGCCTCAGTGGAGTGTCAGCCTAAATTATGTGTTCAACTTTCTCGTGGGACTTGAACCCATGACCTTCTGATTCAGACATAAGAGTGCAACCCACTGAGCCACGACTGACACTTCAATCAGTTTTATGCCACCATCCCATCCTCCCAAGCCCAGGAATTTTGACCCCCAAGGGCTATAATACATTTGAAGGCAAGTGCAGTGTAACTAGTCTGTACTTGTCTTCCACATTCATTTCTTTGTCCCTCCCTCCTTCAGTAATTGTATGATATTGTTTTTCTTTTAATGCACAAAATAAATAACATGATGGATGCCAATTGAACTTTCAGAGAACCTAAGTAGAATTAATCATTGACCAAATGGACAGGGATTTTATGTTTAACTTTTAATTCCATTTTAGTGCATGTTAATTATTAATGAGGAGGAGGGGAGAGAATCACATTACGGTGAACCCAATTCTCACTGCCAGGTGCATAAACTCACTTAGACGCAAGACTGAAAGAATTTGGTGCTGTAAATCAAATGGCGGGTTTAAAAGATCCCACGGCACTATTTCGAAGAAGAGCAGGGGAGTTCTCCCCAGTGTCCTGGCTGATATTTAGGCTTCAACCAACATCACTAAAAAAACAGATTGTCTGGTCATTATCACGTTGCTGGTTGTGGGATCTTGCTGTGTGCAAATTGGCTGCTGCATTTCCTACATTACAACAGGCTTGAAAAAGTACTTAATTGGCTGTAAAGCATGTTGGGACACCCTGAGGTGGTGAAAGGCACTATAGAAATGTAAGTTTCTTTTATTTATTGCCAGGAGAGAAGACAGAGGGACACCATGAGATAGTCAGTATGGATAAATCCCTTTATAGGACTAACAAAAACTAAAACAAAAATTGGAGTGAACAGGTAGAGCTGAGACTGACTAAACTAGCAGCCAGTGGCTTTCAAAGTCTGCAGGTAGCTTTTAAAATGCTGGAATGCGTTATGCATTTCCAGCATACTCTGGTTTCCCTTCAGCATTTGTGCTTTCTATCCCCCTCCTGTATAACACTGTGCAACAATTATATTGAGTTCTTTAGAAACATTATAGGCTGATTAAAAAGAAAAAAATCATCTTTTCTGGTTTGAGGGAGAAATACCCATGAAAACCTTGGCTGTGGCTATGTGATTAATGACATCCCAGACTACCAGGTTCGGAAGTTCAAATCCATTTGAGTGTCTTAGAAGTCCTCCAGGGACACCATCTGTAAACAGGTTGCTTAATGAGGTTGTAACCTGGCATAGTATCTGACCTTTCTTTCTATGATGAATGAAATGATTAAATGTGGGAAACTGCCACAGTGATTCAAGGAGTGGGGGTGGGGGGGGGGGGGGGGGCGCCATTTTGTAGAACATCCTTCTAAATGCATTTTGCCCACAAGAAAAATATACCAGCTGATGCTGGAAGAGAGTGGGGGGCAGTAGGAAAGGTCCTGTGCAAATAAAAGCATCCAAGGTCTTTATTACTTGAAGCAGAATAAAGGTACCGCATGTCACATCGATTATTGGTCTCTGTCCCTTCGCAGCCTATTTCACCCTCGGCTAATCAGACCCTGTCAGGTTCCGTCGGAAGGTTAGACGGACACAGATGACTTTCAGCATAGGTTATAACCAAGGTGTTCGGACTCTGAGAGCGATTTGAGTCAAGTGCATCCCTTGTGGAGAGAAGTGATGTATTGCGGCCTACTGGTGTAGTTCTGCTACTGCAGCAAGGCTGCTGGAGAACGCTGAGAGAAAATTAATTGTTGATTGAGGTAAATTTAATTAAAATTCGTTTTACATTTATATTGCTCAGATTATAATTCAAAAGGCCATTGTTCTAAAAGTTGTGAGGTATTAAAGTTCAGCGAACTGAGGATAATCATTTTAAAGTCACTTCATATCTTCCAACTCCAGGCTGGTAATTATGACCTAATCTTTCCACAATGGAAAGATTGGTTTGCAAATGGTAACCAACATCAGAGAGATAATAATCCTTTTATTTTTAATTTGAGCTATATAGAGTCAGACATTAATTAACATATTCTAACACAATCGGATGTTTTGTGGCATTTTAAATATATTTAGTTCGGATGGCGTAAAGATGCAAACAAAGAAACAAACAGATATTTAGGAAGTGGAACCTGCACCACTGTTTCCTCTCAGCTTCGCGCATGTGCGGCCGCGCAGTAATCTGCAAGTTCCCGCACAGGCCGCTCACAAGCTTTTACATTGGAAATACCACGCATGTGCAGAAATTTAAAGGGACCGCGCATTTAAAGAAACGGGCTGTGCAGTGCAACCTACAGGGAACACTAACCAGCACCACTGCCATCAGTGAGCTGTTACCAACTTGTTTTATTTCCCTCATTTCTAAAAGTCATACTTCCCCATTCAACACCAACAACTTGTATTTATATAGCGCCTTTAATATACGTCCCAAGGCGCTTCACAGGAGTGTTTTCAGACAGAATTTGACACCGAGCCACAAAAGGAGATATTAGGACAGGTGATCAAAAGCTTGGTCAAAGAGGAAGTTTTTAAGGAGCATCTTAACGGAAGAAAGAGAGGTAGCGAGGTTTAGGGAGGGAATTCCAGAGCTTCGGGCCTAAACAGCTGAAGACACGACCACCAAAGATGGAGCGATTAAAATAGTGAATGCGCAAGAGTCCAGAATTGGAGGAGCGCAGAGATCTCGGAGGGCTGTAGGGGTGGAAGAGGTTACAGAGATAGGGAGGGGCGAAGCCATGGAAGGATTTGAAAACAGGGATGAGAATTTTAAAATCCAGGCTTTGCCAGACCGGGAGCCAATGTTGGTCAGTGAGCTCAGGGGTGATGGGTGGACGGGATTTGGTGTGAGTTAGGAGATGGGCAGCAGAGTTTTGGATGAGCTCAAGTTTACGAAGGGCGGGAGGCCAGCCAGTAGGATACAATTCAGAGGAAGTCATGGTCAAACTGTATTGTGCTCTGGACAGACTGCACCTTGGGGGAGCTTTTCACTGGCTTCGCCCCAAAATTCGGGGTGGGTGGGGGGAGGATTTCCTGTCCCATTCCCATTCCCGCTCCCGATCCGGCCGACGCCATCCCACAAGGGGCCTAACGCTGGGCGGCCGGTAGCCCTTTTAATATGCAAATCAGGTCCTATATGGTGCATAGGGCCACGAATGTGAACTCGGGGGACAATCAGGCGGAGCCTGCAGCGGACAAACTCCGCCCAGACTTAACTGGTGATACAGGTGAAGAGGACCAAAAGCGGTAAGTGTTAAAGTTGTTTTTGTGGGGCCAGGAGTGCAGCCCCGGGCTCCACAAGAATAATGCAAGCCGCTACGCACCCCCTCCCCGGCTCACCGCGCCCCCGGGTGAATGCCTGCTCCTCTGGGATATTTTCTTAATGGCGAAAGACTAGGAGCTGTGAAAGAGCAACGGGATTTGGGAGTCCATTTAAACAGCTCGCTAATAGCTGGCGCACAGGTATGAAAAGTAATAAAAATGCCAATGGAATGTTGGCCTTTATCTCAAGGCGGGGTTCATAGAATTATAGAATGATGCAGCACAGAAGGTGGCCATTCGGCCCATCGTGCCTGTGCCGGCTCTTTGAAAGAGCTATCCAATTATTCCCACTACCCTTTGCTTTTTCCCCATAGCCCTGCAATATAAAAGTGAAGAAGTGAAGCTTCAGCTGTACTGAGCCTTGGTCAGACCCCCTCTGGAGTATTGCGTTCAGTTCTGGGCACCGCACCTCAGGAAGGATATATTGGCCTTGGAGGGGCTGCAAGCACAGATTCTCCAGAATGATAGTGGGGCTTAGAGGATTAAATTATGAGGACAGGGTTGCATAAACTTGGCTAGTATTCTCTTGAGTGTAGAAGGTAGAGGAGTGATCTAATCAAGATGTTTAGAATTAGAAAGGCATTCAATAAGGTAGATACAGTGAAACTATTTCCTCTGGTGGGGGTTTCCAGAACAAGAGGGCATAATCTTAACATTAGAGCTCGCCCATTCAGGAGTGAAATCAGGAAACACTTTTTCACGCAAAGGGTAATGAAAATCTGGAACTCGCTCCCCCAAAAAGGCATGTGGATGCTGGGGGACAATTGACATTTTGAAAACTGAGATTGATAGATTTTTGTTAGGCAAGGGTATTAAAGGTGACGGAAACAAGGCGGGTAGATGGAGTTATGATACAGATCTAATTGAATGGTGGAACAGCCCGAGGGGCTGAATGGCCTCCTCCTATTCCTATTTACCTTTGCTGCTGGCCGGATTGGCCTCTGGGAAGCCCGATATTGTGCCGGTAAGGAGCTGCCGAGTCTCTGTGTTCCTGCCCAAATCCAGGGGGGATTGCAGCAGGGAGTGATGGAAAATCCGGGTGGTGAGGTCTCGTGCCACCTCATTGCCTGACCTACATTTTCCTCCCCACTTGGACTGCCATTAGATGCTGCTTCCCTACCATCTGGCAGGTCCCGTGTCCCTGTCAGAATTCACTCCCATCCGTCCGTGTTTCCGGTGTTTCCTGGGGCCGCCATTGGGAAGTTGGCCCCTGGGAAGTGGGCGGTAACGCTCCTGAGGTGCCCTCGATGGAGGGGGAAGGCCTTGTGACAACATCCATTCCCTCCAATTTGGCGGTCAATGACTTACCTGTGTAGGCAAAAGTTTCTGCCCAGGCCAACAAGGCTGCTGCTCCCTCCAGGGCACTTCAGCCATTTTAAATCCGTTCCCACACTTGTGGTTCTGCAATGGCAGTTCCCCTGAAGCACCACCGGCATTTCCATAGGGTTCTTTCTTGATGGTGGCTATCTTTGCCAGAGCCCACCATGCCTTGGACATGACCCCTGACCTCTGGAACTGGATCGGTCTTGGGTTGACTCAAAGGTTGGCCAGTAGTCCTGCTCCACCAGATCTCTGTCCCAAAGAGGAGAATCCTGGCCAACGTTGACCTAATGATGAGCTAGGCCACGGGAGATTCACTTGTAACACTGACCATCCTGTGTCGCCCTGAGAAGGTGGTGGTGGGCCTTCTCCTTGAACCTCTTGCAGTCCTTGTAGTGATGGTGTTCAATGGTGTTAGGAAAAAATCCCAGGATTTTGATCCATCAATGATGGAGGAACAACGATATAGGTCCAAGTCGGGGTGTTGTGTGACTTGGAGGGGAACTTGAAGGTGATGGTGTGATAGCTAAACAGCTTGGTCCTGAAATCCCATTGAGTTACCACCAATCCTCTGGTGGGAGAGTGGAGGAAATGCCAGAGAGGTGGCGTACAGAACTTCAGAGCCGCTAACAATGGCAGACACTTTCTGTTGCCAGTTATTATAAGACGAACACGGTAAAGGTTCCCAATCCCTTTATGTAGTGGAAGTAAAGAGACTCTTTACGATGCAAAATCTGCACTGGTCCTTCAGGACAGACCTGACATGAGCTCCTTCAGGACACTTGATCCAAAGTTTTTTGCTGCACTGATTCTATTATTGTTTTGTTTCACACGGTATGAAGGCAATGTTGACTGCAGGACTACATTCAGTATTCCATTAAGACACAAGAGCTCAACCCTCTCTCTGTTTCTCCACCAAATAAGATGACAAGGACAAACCTGTCGAGTTGTTAAGGTGCTGAATGCAGTCAGTTACATAATTCCCTTCAGTTACAATGGCCATTGTGCCAAATAGTCAGACGTGATTTCATCTGTTTTCTGCATCCTCATGTAGACGCGTGACAAATTAGCATACCTCAGGTCATTTCGGCAGGGAGTCTGATGATTCAGCCTCTAAGGTTATCTCGTTATACAGGCCTTTCAGATAACCTGGTTTTAGTTTTGAAGTGAGCCTTCAGCTGATAAAGACAGAGATGGTATCTGAAGCTTCTTTATGCCTGGGAACATAGGAACAGGAGTAGGCCATTCAGCTCCTCGAGCCTGTCTTTAATATGCAACACCAGTCGTCACTAACGGAGGAAAATGTCAGCAAACCTGCTGAGTTTACATCCCGAGTTTCCCTGAAAAGGTGGTGGGGGACCTGCTCCTTGAACCACTGCAGTCCTTGTGGTGATGGTGCCAGTGGTGCTCAGGAACAATCCCAGGAGATTGAACCCAGCGACGATGAAGGAACGGCGATATATCTCCAACTCAGGATGGTGCGTGACTTGAAGGTGATGGTGTGATCGGTGTAATGACTTGGCATTGCTGGTATAAAGGTCATTTATGTAGATTAGAAACAGCAGGGACTTAAACAGCAATCCGTGGGACACCGCAACCCCCAACACCTCTCTCCTGTCTAGTCTGACTTTATACTTTACACGAGTACCCGCTGTTTCCTATTTCTTCACCATTTTTTTTTCTATCCTGCGTTCTACTCTGGATTCCGATAGCTTTAAGTTTCATTAGGAGTTTTCCCTATGGAAATTTTATCAAAAGCTTCCTGAAAGTGTATTGAAACCGCATCTTCGACATTGTCACTACCTACTTCACGTGTCACGTCCTCATTAAAAATCAAGGCAGTTAGCCAGACAGGTTCAGTTCGGAGATTGTTTCTTAAGTTATTACTGTACAGGTAGTCCTCCATCCTTTTACCCACAGTCTCCTCACCCATCCACAGCTGGATGAGATGAAGTACTTTTCTTGACATGTCATTAAATAAAGATAACAGATGAATTTCCCAACATGGTTTTCAGCTTATTTCTGGCTATTTTGAACTCTCGGGCTGAGTTAAGAAAAAGACAAGGTTTTGGGGGTTTACTTTCCGTAACTTTTTGAAATCACTGTTGACCAGCAAGCAGTGGGTTTCTATCAAAAATGTAACTGAATTTTCACGATCTTCTGTGACATTTACTTTGGTAGTAAGATGAACTCCTTTAGACGTGAGCCTAGAAATCACGGTTAGCAGTATTAGCTATAATCCCTTAACGTGTTCAAATGACATTTTCCTGTCAGTTATTTTAATTTAAAATAAACGGGTTAATTCTTCTGACAAATTTGCAGCTAGAAGATTGTCATCAATGCCATTGCGCTAATACCGTCTTGGTAGTTTGTCTCTTAGGGCACCTATTATCTAAAGTACCAGAGATGTAATGGGAGATCCACATTGCTCTCTGACCACACCATCTAGAGCTCTGTTCAACAACCCAAATGCATGTCAAATCTTAATGTAATCAAGGAACTTGCAACCAGTGTGGAGCCCAAAGTAGTGTGGGTCTGCCTTCTGGATATGAACCACTTGTCTAATTACAAATTGAGTATAGGAGATTGAAGAGTTCTCTGATCGTAGTGTTTAAAATATTAAAAGGATTCGATAGGGTAGATATGGAGGATCTATCTCCTCTAGTGGAGGAATCGAAAACAAGGCGACATAATCTTTAAATGAGACCCAGGCCATTCAGGAGTGAAATGAGGAAGCGCTTTTTCACACAAAGGGTAGTGGGAATCTGGAACTCTCGACCCCAAAAGGTTGTGGATGCTGGGGGACAATTGGAGCTTTCTAGACTGAGATCGATAGTATTGTGTTAGGTTAGGATATCGAGGGATATGGAGCAAAAGCGAAGACATGGAGTTGATCAGCCATGATCTAATTGAATGGTGGAGGAGACTCTGAATGGCCTCCTCCTGTTCCTATGTTCCTAAATCAGATGACCTCGCGTCTAAATTACACAACATTGCCTGTGTCAATGCAAAGCCAGAACTACTTTGTATCGTTGCAAACTGTGTTTATCAACAGGGCTATTTACAACAATACAAATCAACAGGGTATTTACAACAATACAAATGAACTGCTTGAAGAGCTTGGGGTATGATATTCCACTGACTGCAATTCTGTACACAACCAAACAATTATGGAACAGCAAACAGATTTCAACTGACAACAGCTGGCATTAAAATGATACACTTGGCATTAAATTGCACTGACTATCACGTGCGTAAAAGAACAATCTCCAAATTTAAAAAATAAATGGAGGACATGTTGCCTTTTCAAAATACAGAGGAGGAGAAATTCCCCCCTTTGCACCTCCCATGGGGGGCACTAACGGGGCGCAAAGGCCTTTTCGCCTGACCGCGTCTCCCGCCAAATTCCGCGGGAGGTTAGTGGTGGCGCTACTGGGTTGCGCCCCGATCTCATGCACCCGGAGATCGTGACGTTATCTCCAGGCGCATCGCCCTGGTAGCACCCCTTTGCCCCCTGCAGCAGCGCCGGGCGATGGCAGCGACTGCTGCAGGGGACGCGAGAAGGGCGGCCGGCCGCTAGCGGGGCGGAAGTTAAAGGTGAGGTGGCCGGACGCCCTGAAAAAAATGTTGGCTTTTTGGAAAATTGTTTTTTTTGCTCCGGACGCGGGGTCCGTGCCGTAATCTTGCCGTTCCTCTGCTTGAGTGCTGGGCTGATCGCGCGGCACCTTCGCTCCCTGGCGCTGCAGGTAAGTTAAAAAAATACTGCAGAGTTTGCAGCGTGGGGCTTTTCCCTTTAACTCAGGGAAGAGCCCCTGCAACACGTCAGCGCCACGCGGTCCAGTGCGTGGCGCTGCTGAGCCGTGCGCCCCGGGTCAGAAACTTTCCCCTCTCTTGCGCTCCAAGAAGGAAGTGGAGCGCTTGATTTAGCACTCCACTTCCCTCTTGGAGCAAAAAGTAGGAATTTTAGAAAGGCTGGAAGAGGTTAGTGCCTGGCGCTAACTTTTCCAGCTTTTCTGATTTAGCGCCCCAAACGGGGCTCGAGGGGAATTTCTAGCCGATGGAATTTACAGCACAGAAACAGGCCATTCGGCCCAACTTGTCCATGTTGTCCAACGGTGCCGTCTCCTTCTCTCGCCCTGAACTAGAACATTTCATTCACTATGCTTCCAATTTCCACCCTTCCCTCACCTTCACATGGTCCATCTCCGACTCTTCCCTTCCCTTCCTCGACTTCTCTGTTTCCATCTCTGGGGATAGGTTATTGACTAACATTCACTACAAGCCTACTGACTCCCACAGGTACCTGGACTACACTTCCTCCCACCCCGCCTCCTGTAAGGACTCTATTCCATTCTCCCAGTTTCTCCGTCTCCGCCACATCTGCTCTGACGATGCCACCTTCCATACCAGTGCTTCCGACATGTCTTCCTTTTTCCTCAACCGAGGATTCCCCTCTACTGTGGTTGACACGGCCCTCGACCGTGTCCATTCTATCTCCCACACTTCTGCCCTCACCCCTGCCCCTCCCTCCCAGAACCACGATAGAGTTCCCCTTGTCCTCACCTTTCACCCCACCAG
This sequence comes from Squalus acanthias, assembly GCA_030390025.1. Classification (NCBI taxonomy): domain Eukaryota; kingdom Metazoa; phylum Chordata; class Chondrichthyes; order Squaliformes; family Squalidae; genus Squalus; species Squalus acanthias. The sequence goes on from CM059433.1 coordinate 29,719,509, forward strand.
CCTCCACATTCAACGGATCATCCTCCGCCATTTCCGCCACCTCCAGCGTGATCCCACCACCAAACACATCTTCCCCTCACCTCCCCTTTCAGCATTCCGCAGGGACCACTCCCTCCGCGACACCTTAGTCCACTCCTCTACCCCCCCCAGCACCCCTTCCCCTTCGCCCGGCACCTTCCCGTGCAAGCGCAGGAGATGCAACACATGCCCTTATACCTCCCCTCTTCCCACTGTCCAGGGCCCCAAACACCCCTTCCAGGTGAAACAGCGATTTACTTGTACTTCCTGCAATTTAGTATACTGTATTCGCTGCTCACGATGTGGTCTCCTCTACATTGGGGAGACCAAATGCAGATTGGGTGACCGCTTTGCGGAACACCTCCGTTCAGTCCATAAGGGGGACCCCGAGCTCCCGGTGGCCTGTCACTTTAATTCTCCGCTCCACTCCCACTCTGACCTCACCGTCCTCGGCCTCTTGCATTGTTCCACGGAAGCTCAGCGTAAGCTCGAGGAACAGCACCTCATCTTTTGTTTAGGCACTTTACAGCCTTCTGGACTCAACATCGAGTTCAACAATTTCAGATCATAACCTTGGCCCCTATCACATATATATATATTTTTATTTTATTTTTTCATCCACTATTTTGTTTGGCCCTTTTTTCTTCCCTCCCAGAAGCTGGCAGCTGTCCTTCATTCTGCCAGCGCAGTTCACACTTCATCTAGCCTCTACCTGTCACATTACCACCTCCTCTTGCCTTGATTATCTCTTAATGTCTCTTAATCTCTCCTGCTTTCTATCCCACCACTGACCTTGCCTTTTGTTCTTTCATCCCCTCCCCCTTTTCCCAGCATTATACTTGCTTTAAATCTATTTCATTTCCTGCTTTTTTCCAGTTCTGACAAAAGGTCTTCGACCTGAAACGTGAACTCTGTTTCTCTCTCCACGGATGCTGCCTGGCCTGCTGAGTTTTTCCAGCGTTTTCTGTTGTTATTTCGGATTTCCGGCATCCACAGTATTTTGCTATCGTTGTCCATGTTGGCATTTATGCTCCACACGAGCCACCTCCCACCCTATTCCATCTGCATTTCCTTCTATTCCTTTCTCCCTCATGTACTTATCTAGCTTTCCCTTAAAGGCATCTATGCTATTCGCCTCAACTACTCCTTGTGGTAGCGAGTTCCACATTCTCACCACTCTCTGGGTAAAGAAGTTTCTCTTGAATTCCTTATTGAATTTATTAGTGTCTATCTTATATTTATGGCCCTTAGTTTTGGACTCCACACAAGTCTCTACCTCTACTTTATCAAACCCCTTCATAATTTTAAAGATCTCTATCAGGTCACCACTCAGCCTTCTCTTTTCCAGAGAAAAGAGCTCCAGTCTATTCAGTCTTTCCTTATCTTCTTCTGCTTCGGCAGTCCCTCGGAACCGAAGATGACTTGCTTCCACATTAAAAATGAGTTCTCAGGTGGCTGATGAGTCCAATGCGGGACCTATAGTCTCTGTCACAGAGCATCTTTCCTTATAGGTATAAACTCTCAGTTCTGGTATCACCCTTGTAAATCTTTTATTTTTGCACCTTCTCCAGTGCCTCTATATCCTTTTTGAGGATAAATGTACAAAGGAAATAAGTGTACAAAGAAATTTGCACTTAACAAGCGCACGGTTTTAAGTGGGACTAGACATCATGCCTTCAATAAAAATGCTATTTGTGTCTTTCGATCAGGAGAACCTCCAGGGAAAGCTGCTGACAGGTCTCTCCAGTACATGAAGGAGAGAGTGCACGGGAGAGGTGGAGTAATTGCTGTCAGTGCCCACGGTGAATGGACGGTCAGGTTTACTACAAAACGAATGGCCTGGGCCAGCATCAAAGAAGGCATGTTATATTACGGCCTCAACCCAGGAGAAACATTCACTGAGCGAATCAGTGCAGTGTGATGTGAATTCATCTTCAACCATGTCTCCACCGGATGCTTTCAACTCCACTCCAGGGAGTAACATTATTAGAATGTTGTTGGCAGAGGTAGAAATATGTTCTGTGTGTGTGTGTGTGTGACCCAGTTAATATTATCCGTCGATAGATGGAAATATGTTTTTTTTAAACTACGGGCCGGATCTTGCTGGAAAAATAACGATGCACGCCATTATTAATGCACAAATCGGCCAGCCAGTCCAGGGGATTAAGAGATACGCAGTGAGTTGCGAATCTCCAGAACTTGCTGGCCGATTTACGCCACTCCACAGTTTGCTTCACACAAACGGCATCTCCCCCTCAACCTCCCCGTTATTTTTGAGAAGTTGCTGGATTTGCACATTAATTGCCCATTAAACTCACCGCAGAAAGTTAGGGCTGGTAATTAAGAGCGTAAATACCCTTTTAATGGTGTGATAATTGTTAATGCAATGCCAATCAACCTCTGTTCAACTGTTCAATCTCATTCCTGCATGTAGTAAATTCTTCTTAGAGATTTTAAAAATGTCAACATTAAAAAAAATTTAATGTTTTCTTACTTTTCCTTTCTGTCTTTTTTTCTTTCTCTTAATCCAATCTTTCTTTCCCTCTCTTTATTTCTCCTTCTGTACCTGATTTGACTCGAATTCACCCACTCTGTCATTGATGCTTCTTTCTCTATCCTTAAATCTCATTGGTTGAGGAGATAGAATGCTGGTCCCGTTGTTCATGAAGGTCCCAGATGCCCCATTGCCCTCGCCGTACCATTATCAGCTCGCACTTCCAGCAAGTTACAGCGCAAAAATTGAGTTGAAGGGTGCAGGAAAAAGTCTAACTAATGGGGCACATCGCGAGATCCCCCTCCAGCCTCCAGCTATATGCCTGTGTCAAAGGCAAAAAAACTTTTTTCTGTCATTTCACATTTGCTTTCTGTATCTAAGAGGCAGCTTACAGTACATTTGTAATTCATAAAAGCTGACTGTATCTGTACAGTGTGGTTATGGAGATGGAAATACCGTGTGTGTTAAATGGTACTCTTCCTGTACATCACTAATACATAATAACTCACTAATGTAAATTTGTTTTCATTTTTATTCCAATTTGCTATTTGTGATCATGTTCATAAAGCAATGGTTCTAAGTTGGGTCATGGGCTACAGAAATGTGACTTTTATTTTTAAAAAGCAGCCCCCCTTGACACAGGGGTGGGGGGAGGTGCCCACAGGAGACAACGTTCTTAACCATCCCCATCCCAGCAGGCATTGGCCTGCATTCTCAGCTACTTTGACTGAGGGCTCCGCCCATATCCTAACTCACACCAAGCCCCGTTCACCCATCACCCCTGTGCTCGCTGACCTATATTGGCTCCCAGTCCGGCAATGCCTCGATTTTAAAATTCTCATCCTAATGTTCAAACCCCTCCATGGCCTCACCCCTCCCTATCTCTGTAACCTCCTCCAGCCCTACAACCCTCTGAGATCTCTGCGCTCCTCCAATTCTGGCCTCTTGCGCATCCCCGATTTTTAGCGCTCCACCATTGGCGGCCATGCCTTCAGCTGTCTAGGCCCTAAGCTGTGGAATTACCTCCCTAAACCTCTCTGCCTCTCTCTCCTGCTTTAAGACTCTGTTTAAAACCTACCTTTTTGACCAAACTTTTTGGCCATCTGTCCTAATATCTCATTGGGCCAAAAATTCGGCACTTGCCGGGTGAGTACGCGCTGTGTACTCACCCGTAAGGCCTCCTTAAGTGCTGGTTTCCTGCATGCACTGCGCATGCGCGGGAAACCGGAACTTCCGGTCTCGTGAAGGGAGGGGTTGAGAGGTGAACCGTGTGCGTGGGAGAGGCTGCGCGCACGCAGCGAACTTAGGTTTTTTTCAGGTTTCTCCGGGAAGGTAAGTATGGAAGAAGCTGCGCTTTTAAAAAGGAGGCGCAGGACCCGTTTTTAACAAGGTAAGTGGTTAATTAATTACAATTTTAAAAAATTTTCAACAGGTTTATCTTTTTTAGATACTTTAAAGAAAGGTAAGTTTATTTTTAGCACTGTTAAAAAGTATTTAATTTTTTTCAAAAATTTAAATTTTTGTTTAAAGTAGTTAGTTTATTTAACTTATAGTTATTTTAAAAATGTGATGAGTTTTTTTTAATTTATTTGAAGTTTAGGAGTTGTTTTGGGGCCGATTTCAATTCATAGATTTGACAGGTCTTCCTGTCAAATCTATGAATGAAAGATGGTCTGCTGCCATTGGCTCTCCATGGCCCACATGATCCCAGGGGACGCATCGCACTAACTACGCCCCTGGGATACACAAGCACTGCACGCCGGCAGCTGCAGGAGGCCCAGGAGCTGAAGTCCTCGTGGGCCCAGAGGTCAATGGCAGGCGCGGTAGGTAGGTGCGCGCGTGATCCTTACACCCGCGGGAAGCCAGGGAGCCGAATTTCTGGGCCATTATGTGGCTCAGTGTCAAATTGTGTCTGATAATGTTCCCGTGAAGCTTCTTGGGACATTTTACTACGTTAAAGGTGCTATATAAATGCAAGGTGTTATTGTTTGAAGCCTTCATGAAAAGTCACCTGCAGAAGTTAGCTGATGTTTTTTATGAGTTTCAGTTAAAATTATATGTATGCATGCATATTAATTAATATTTACATACCTCCAAAGGTCACAGCTTGCAGTGTACTGGTACCTCTTTTAAAAACAGGTCCTCCCTAAACGTCACAGATCCTGTCACTGGGGCTTTGAATACTCGTACAATTTTAGTGATTTACCAAAATCAGTAGCAACAACAACTGCATTTATGTAGCGCCTTTAAAAAGCTTCACAGAAGCGTTATCAAACAAAATCTGACACTGAGCCACAGAAGGAGATATTAGGACAGCTGACCAAAAGCTTGGTCAAAGAGGTAGGTTTTAAAGGAGAAGAGAGCGGTGGAAAGATTTATGAAGGGAATTTCAGAGCTCAGGGCTGAGACAGCTGAAGGCGCGGCCGTCAAAGTTGGGGTAAGGAAACCGGGGATGCGCAGGAGCCCAGAATCGGAGGAGCGCAGAGTTCTCGGAGGGTGGTAGGACTGGAGGAGATTACAGAGATGGGGAGGGGTGAGGCCATGGAGGGATTTGAACATGAGGATGAGAATTTTAAAATCGAGGCGTTGCTGGACCGGGAGCTAATGTGGGTCAGAGAACACAGGGGCTGATGGGTGAACGGGATTTGATGTGAGTTAGGAATACGGTTAAGGAGTTTTGGATGAGACTTAGCATGCAAAATGGTTTTAGCCCGTGAAGCCCGATCAATTTAAAATCAATTCGATAACTTTGTAAGGTACCAAGCTCAAGATCGCACCTCTGCGAGCAGTTTAGAATTGACTCGATATTGTCCGGAATGTCTAAAAGTTGCAGCCTACCACTGGAATCGACTTGAAGTTTGCTTTATATTTTAATGAGTCTGTGCAGCTGGTATCAGAATCGTGATAAAGCGCAACATAAAAACTTTGAAACGGTCTGTTTTTCATGTTGCCAGTCTCATATTAAAACAATAACTTTTTCCAATAAAATTTAACTCACTAATACAGACACGTCTAAAAAAAAAATCACTGTAGCTTTAATAAAACCTTAATATACAATTGTCCCAGAAAAAGAGTCTGCAACGAATGAGATCAGCAGTTGGTTCTATTTAACATATGGACTCATTAAAGTGAATGTATTTTAATTGTTATAACTGTTACAAGCCCTGTGGGGTTGCTTTCTTTATGAGAGAATTTGATTGCATTGGGGCTTGTAACTGCTTGCTGCTCTATATAATGTTTATCTGTTGTTCCTACAAAGTGGCAAGCTACTTTTACAACAGTGCGTGCTTGTTATCAAAAACTCTGTTTACCTCTTTCAGTGTCCTCCAATTCTGATGCTGCCAACTCACATTCAGTATGGTTCCACTGGAGCAGGCCACTCTCAGACACCTCACCTTGCATGGCCAGTCCTCTGTTGGAGCCCAGTCAGAGACTGGCAGCAGGTTATTCACCCATTGATAGTGTAACTGAGCTCGATCATGACCTCACTCGGTATCCACACACTCAGTAGTTTCCAGCAATCAGGACCAGGAACCCTGGCTGATTTCTTCCCCACCCCCAAACCATCCCTACCAGCATCTGCACTGAGATCATCAGCGAACTTGTCTTTTATCCTGGGACGGATGGACGGAAGGAAGGAAGGAACATTTCTGTAGCGCCTTTCACAACCTCAGGACATTCCAAAGTGTTTTACAGCCAATTAAGTGCTGTCACTGTTGTAATGTAGGAAACACAGCAGCCAATTTGTGCACAGCAAGATTCCACAAACAGCAACGTGATAATGACCAGCTAATCCGTTTTAGTGATGTTGGTTGAGGGATAAATATTGGCCAGGACACCGGGTAGAACTCTCTTGCTCTTCGAAATAGTGCCGTGGGATCTTTTACCTGAGAGAGCAGACGGGGCCTCGGTTTAACGTCTCATCCAAAAGAAGGCACCTCCGACAGTGCAGCGCTCCCTCAGTACTGTACTGGAGTGTGGGCCTAAATTCTGTGCTCAAGTCTCTGGAGTGGGAATTGGCCTTTATTTGACTCCAGTCCCACACCTACATGGTTGACTCTTTACTGCCTCCTGAAGTGGCCTAGAGAGTATCAAACTGCTACCAGCAGTTCAAGAAGAAGCCCCACTACCACCTTCTGAGGGCAACTAGGGATGGGCAATAAATTCTGGCCTTGCCAGTGATGCCTACATCCTGCAACTGAATGAATTAAAACAAATCTCCACCAATACGTTTAATAGCCTTTTCATTGAGAATTGACATACTTATTGCACTGGGTTAAGAATCCTTGATCATGTTGTTCGTATCTGTGGAATGCTCAATAAAATGTGAGAGAGCAATTGCAACACAAAAACTCAGAGCACAGATAATCTACTCTATCATGGGCTCTACCCAACCTATTTATTCTGTTGGGTAAAGGTTCTCCCTCCCCCACCCCCACCCCTCCCTGTTAATGAAGTAAAACTCTAGAATATCTGTCTAACCTTCCATCCCTAACTGGTTACCTTCACATAGCATGACACTTCCAAGATCCAAACCGTTTAGGGACTACCTCAGTCCACACAGCATTCAATCACCTCCATTTAAAATTATCTTTAGAAGCTTCAATTCTCTCAATCCAGCTCCTGCTAATTAAAAGTAATATGGCTCAGGTAGCTCTTTGCCTAAATTACGGACATGTGCTCCCAGCATAGAAAGCTCTATGTGTGGGAGCACAAATTCATAAACTGCTTTCATGCTTTTCAGACCAGGAGGCCGCTTTCATGCATTTGGTCATCTTCTTGATGACATTGGCCCAGAAATTGATCTCGCTCTGTTCCCGCGGGGGTAAGCCTTCCCCGCGATGTCTCACCTCGCTTATGCTTTTTCTGATCCAGCTCGCACGAACTTGATGTTCCAGACATCAGCTGTGCTGGGCTTGCGTATCCCAGCGGCGTAGTGAATTCGTGCGAGCTGTGGGATCACGTGACTCAGTTAGAGCCAATGGCAGCACACCATCTTCCATTCATAAGTCTCACAGCATGGCTGTGAGACTTATGAATCTTACACCCCCCCAAAATAACAGCTAAACCTCAATTAAATTTAAAAAAAAACCATCACATTAATAAAATAAGTATAGTTAATTAAATTAACCATTTTAAATAAAAAATTAAATTTTTGAAAAAATTTAAAATCTTTTAAAAAGTTATAAAAATAAACTTACCTGTCTTTAAAGTCTATAAAAAAGATATACCTGTAAAAAAAAATTCAAAAAAATACTTAATTCACTACTTACCTTCTTAAAAGCGGGTCTTACTCCTCCTTTTTACATTTCCAAAATCTTCCCTACTTACCTGCGCGTCCAAAGCATGAAGTGCACAGCGTGCGCGCAGCCTGTAGCACGCACGCGATGCACCCAGGCCCCGCCCCCTTTTCGGAAGAGCAATTGCCGGTTTTCAGCGCATGCGCAGGGCATGCAGAAAACCGGCAATTGGAGTGGGAATACGCGAGAGTATGCAGTGCGTACTCTCGCGTCCCGGGATCAATTTTCGGCCCACTAGCTGGCAAGTTCTCAGTGAACTAGCATACACAGGGAGACCACGTGTAGGTTGTCATCAGCTCCCCATTCACGACGACTTGAAAAACCCACTACAAAAGCGCTTAAAATCGCGCTGGCCATTCTGGGAAACAGCAGCCAATATTCATGCAGCTGGTATCGAGCCACTATCCAGATGGACGGAATCGTGGGATGCGTGCAACATAATGAACTAATGCCTCATCACTGACCCAACAGCAGAGGTTCCTGGCTTCGACCTCTCTCGCAGACAGTGAACAGCACTCAACCCAATCCGCACAGGGCGTGGACGATGCGGCCACCTGCTCCACAAGTGGAAGATGAGGGACGACCCGAAGTGCGACTGTGGCCATGAATCCCAGACCATGGAACACATCACACCAACCTGCCCACTGAGATCTGTTGTGGGAGGCACCTCATTTCTCCACTCGGCATCTCAGGAGGCCATTGAATGGGTAGACAATCTAGGCAGCCCATTATAAGCTTTACCCGTCATATGAAATAACAACAACAATTCATAAACTCTACCCTTCGAGGTACCAAAGTAACTCATCCAGTTTATGTTATTGACCCAAAATTTACTGCCAAAGTAACAGTGAGGCTAATGGTGCTCACCATTATTTTTACACAATTGCCACAGGCGAGGGCAGGTGCGCGATTAAACACGGAAATCCAAAAGTTACTGTCCGAGTTGTGCCGCTCTGCCGTTAACTTTACGACAACGGTATCTCACTGTCCACCTCACCATTGAAATGCATTGAATGGCGTGAAGTTACTGTATTTGCGGGGTAGATACGGGCTAAACTCACCACAGAAAGTTAAGTCTTGTCATTTCAAATCTAAGCACCCTTTTAACAAAGTGATAAGTGTTAATTACTGCCAGTCAACCTCTCTGGCACTGAAAATTAACTATTGCAAGTCTTAATCCTTCAGCTTTTAATTATTGGTGGAGATTTTTTTACAAAATTAAAATAATTTTATTTAACTTTTTCTTTCTGCCTCTTTTTACTCTCTCTCTTAATCCAATCTGTCTTTCCCTCTCTTTATTTCTCTTTCTGTTCCTGATTTGACACTGAATTCACCCACTCTAATTTACACTTCCTTTTCAGTCTTTGAGCTATTTATTTCACAATCCTTCAACCTGATTGGTTAAGGAGGCACACAGTTGCTTTCCCTGTTCACTCAGGTCCCAGATGCCCGTTATCAGCTCACACTTCCAGCAACTCGCCAGGCAAAATATCACGGGCATTAAATGGGCAAGGGCAAGTCTAACTAACAGTGGGCGCGTTCATTGGCCTGCCACAGCAACTCTTGGGCCATTATTATTTTTTTTAAATAGGCGTCTTGGTGTGAGTCACTGTCTGTAATGTAATCTCAGGGTTAGGTGATGTTCAAATCTACTCAGTCTTCACCCCCAGTGTTTCAGAATGCTCTTTACACTCCTGAATTATAGTACTGTACAGTGCAACCTTGCAACACAAACCAGTTGAAATTGTTACTCTTGATTATAAAAATAGCAAGTACTTCTTTTCAATGAAGGACGATGTAGATTTTAAAATTATGCAACTAGCTTCAACATCAATAAAATGATCGGTGGCTCTTATAGTTTCAGCTTCTTACCAGCTCAGCTAGATTCTTGTGCTAAAATATTATATTTTAAAATGTAGTTACAGCTCTGCCCTTGGATTTGCTTTTTTATCTTTATATTAAAAGCACATGCACACACACATAGACACACACATACACTCACACACACATACACTCACACACACACACACATACACTCACACACACACACACACACACATACACTCACACACACACACACATACACTCACACACACACACAGACACAGTCACAGACACACACAGACATACACTCACACAGACACAGACACACACATACATACACTCACACTCACAGACACACACATACACTCACACAGACACAGACACACACACAGACACAGTCACAGACACACACAGACACACAGTCACAGACACACACACATACACTCACACAGACACAGACACACACATACATACACTCACACAGACACAGACACACACACTCACACAGACACAGACACAGTCACAGACACACACACAGACGCAGTCACAGACACACACACACACACAGTCACAGACACACACACACATACACTCACACAGACACAGACACACACATACATACACTCACACTCACACAGTCACAGCCACACACACATACACTCACACAGACACAGACACACACATACATACACTCACACTCACACAGTCACAGCCACACACACATACACTCACACAGACACAGACACACACATACATATACTCACACACTCACACACACACAGACACAGACACACAAACACACACATACACACACACATACACTCACACACACAGACTGTCACAGACACACACACATACACACTCACACACACACAGACTCAGTCACAGACACACACACATACACTCACACACACAGACTGTCACAGACACACACACATACACACTCACACACACACAGACTCAGTCACAGACACACACACATACATTCTCACACACACAGTCACAGACAGACACACACACACAGTCACAGACACACACACATACACTCACACATATACATATACAGACACACACACACAGATACACACACAGATACACACACAGGTAGATCCAAATCTATAATCGAGTTTCACAGCTGCATGTATCACAATGCTATGGGGCGCTCTAATGCAGTTTTAGTGGATGTTGGTGTAAGCTCTACATTGGAAGAGGGGACAGGGAGCTGATTAAACACGTAGCGTTGGCTGATTGCTTTAATCAGCTCTTTGTTCCCTCTTCCATAATGAAATTAACCCAGTTCTACATTATAGCCATTAGTAGATGATTAAGCTAATTTTTTTTCATTTATTTTTGATAAAGATTTTTATTCCCCTATTTTCCACTGACAGGATAATTATTATCTTTTTTTTGCCTTGGCCTCAGAATGCTACTTCTTGGTTCTGTTTGTTTTTGTTATTACGATGAGGTGGTCACTTCGGTGCATTAGTGACTGCGGACTAGCGAAAGGGAATTAACAACTTAACTCAGGCTTGAGAAAATAATTAATACTTTAGTGTGCTTTATACCGAATAGGTGATTGAGGACTGATTAGAAGACACAGCATGGCTGAGCGGTTTAGTCACCATTCCAATATAAAATATGCTGAACTGTTGATTGCAGAAATTAGCAGATAGATTGTGATTCATTCACAGAGCTGTGGCAACAGAGCTAATGCTCCAACTGCAGTCTTTCTAACCGCATATTAGTACTGATTCTCAGCAAATCAGGATTTATTTTAAATTCAAAAGGCAAAATACTGCAGATGCTGGAAATCTGAAATATCAACAGAAAATGCTGGAAACACTCTGCCTGGCCTGCTGAGTGTTTCCAGCATTTCCTGTATTTATTTTCAATTCATTTTTTAATAATGCCTGCTGGTTTTGACCAATTCGATGTTTCCTTCTCTTTAGTGTGTATGAAAGTGAAGGAGGGGAGGGCCAAATCAGGGCAGAGTTGTCACTGGGGTGGGAAGGAAGAAAAAAGAAAGGAAGAAAGAGAGAGAGAGAGAGACAAAGAGAGGGAGAGAGAAAGAAAGAGATAAAGAGCTAGAAATTCAGCTCCGTAGCGCCCGATTTTTCAGCGCTATGGGTGCCGTTTTGTGATGAAAATGGCATCTGCGCCACGCGTGCACACTTCTGGTGCATGCCACGCCAGACACCATCTTGGTGAGGGTGGTAGGGCAGGCGCTAGGAGCGTGCAGCGGGAGTACGTTAAGTGGGCAGATCGTGATGACAATCAGCACTGATTTGACACCAGTGCTGTAATTTTTGTCCTCAGCTCTGGAGCTAATGCCCTGTGTTAACCTCACACAGCTGAACATGCGTTCAGCAGCAGCAAGGATAGTTAAAGGCATCAGCAACCACTCTCAGGTCAGTTGCTGATTAATTTCTATTGGCTCTGTGTGAGTTTGTGGAAGTGTTTGGAGATTTCTAGAGTTGTTTAAAGTTGGTGAGGTGACAGGGAGTGGTGCTGCAAGTGGAGAAGGCCTTCGTTCTGACTTCAAGGGTTCTGGTCAGTCCTCTTGCTCCCAGTCATGGGTGCTCTAGTTGTCATCACCCTTGGCCTGCAGCATGACAGGGAGAGGGAACAGAGGCAGAAAAGAAGAGGACAAGCTGCTCGCAGAGGGAGGAGGAGGAGGGGGAGAAGGTCTCTTAGCAGGAAGCCTTACCCACTTAGGGTCTTTGGAGAGCAATGTTCTTACCTCAGCCTGAGCCAGGAGCAGTGTGTGAGACGTCAGGGCTTTATGAAGGAGGTGCTCACAAAACTCTGCCACCTCTTGCAACCAGACCGGCAGCCTCACTCCAGGGCAAGGACAGCACTGCCAGTGGCTGTGAAGGTGACCGTGGCCCTGAATTTCCTCACGTCGGAATCCTTCCAGGTTGACGCAGGCGACAACTGTAACATCTCCCAGTTCGACATCCACTGCTGCATAAGAGAGGTGACAGACGCTCTTTATGCCAGGAGAGGGGGGTTTATTGGCCTTGAAATCCAGGGAGAAAATTTCGTCCCCTTAGCGCCTCCCGTTAGCGCCAGCAGATGTCGATAATGGGGCGCTAGACCAGTATCGCCGGGGCGAGGCGAATCCAAAGCCATATGCCAAATCCCACCGTCCACCCACAGCATTGCCGGTAAGAGGTATCGCCAGGAACGTCAACGCCAGGTGGATCGTGACCTCAGTGAGTATGCAACGCTCACTGACCGCCCGATCTCCTAAATTGATTCTCGTCACTTACCTTAGCGCCTGGAGTAAACACCGACAGGGAGAGCTGGCGTGAAGGACCAGGAAGCCGGCTCCAGGGACGTTATTTAATGGGATCATCAGTAATCACTCACAGCTGTCAGGATAGTGCAGTTTCAGTGGTTTCTTGTCAGTTTCAAATACTGCAACAGTTTCATTCAGTAATTTCAAGGTTCTTTTGTATCAGTAATCTTGTAGAACTAAAAAGTAGCTACATTTATTCTTAAAAGAATCAAACCGCTACACTTGGTAACGTTAATGGGGGCTGTACTGGCATGCAACCTTGCCCTCCAGGATCTAAGATGGAGGGAGCATAGGCAGCGAGAAAGACGGGAACATGTGCACAGAGAGATGAGGAGGGTCATTAGGGCTCTCACCAGGATGCCTTCCCTCCGAGGGTATTCCGAGAGCATTTCTCCTACATTCAATTAAGCGAGGAGCAGTGTATTAGATGGCTCTGCCTCACCCAGGAGGTGGTCACAGAACTCTGCCACCTCCTCCAAACAGACCTCCAGCCTCGCACCAGGATGACTTAAAGCCCACATCCCCTTTGCTCACCACATCCCCATCATTCCAGCCCTCTCGCAGGCCATATCACACCACAAAGCTGAAATGACAGACACCACAAAAGAATGGTAAGTGAATGAATAAATTTATCAAAAATCAGTGAACACCTCTTTACACCAGAAGTATTAACTATTCACCCTTGTGCAATCCCTCAGTGCCTGTCATTACTGTGCCTTTGCCTACTCTAATGCTCCGAGGAAGTGTTGGCCCAGTGGCTGCAGCAGGTCTGGAGGAAGGCTGCTGAGTGTCCATGCGGGAGACTTCAGATGGACTTGCAGGACTCCCTCGACCAGCTCTGGACCTGCAGAGGACAGCAGGCTCCTGCTCCACTGACCCACTGCCACTCCCCCGGGCAGCACCTCAGCATCCCTAGCAATCTGTTGGAGCAGAGATTGCTTTCCTGCTGTGACACCGTGAAAGCCCCGGTCGATGGTGGTAGACCCAGCCATGATGGCAGCAGTCAGAGCTTGCATGGCATCAAGTTGAGACTGCATGAGAGCAGTCTGAGATTGGATGCCACCAAGCATAGACTGCATTACAGCACTAAGACGTTGCGTCGCTTCCACCTGTGCTGCAATAGAAGCTCCCAGATCACCCATCACACGCGGTATCAGGTCTGGATCACCACAGTCTCTCTGGGAGTCGATCATCCTTTGCAGACTGGAAATGACGGGCTCCATGGTGTGCGCAGAACCTTGTGCAATGTTGGAGGTGGACTCCTCCATGCTCCTTACCATTGCTGAGAGGCTCTTGGGCACCCTGGCCATTGCATCTATCATCTCCATGTGCATGCCCATCACCCTTCTCCTAAATCCTCACCATCGAGGTCTTCATCTGATTCCTGTGCAGCAGAACCCGCGCACGAACTCGCCCTCCGGGGAGCTGGTCCCCGAGCTACCCTTTCCCCCTGACCTTGCTGCAGCCCACTCATCCCTGGTGCCTCACCCTGTGCCGATCCCGCTACTATACTAGCCTCTAAAGAACGCGTAGTGCCAGTATCTGAGCTGGTGCCTGCGGGTGAGACATGCAGTGTGTTCTTCCTCCTCCTCTTCTCCCGCCTCGCTCTCAACGGTGCTCTCAGGGACAGGCTGCTCAGGTGCTTGCTGATTATCTGAAAGCATAAAGGCACAAGAGTCAGGTTAAGGTGAGGGGAGGGGGGCAGGAAAGGAGAAGTGCATGCATACAGAATGATTAGCTGGAAGTGCGAAATGCTTATGGGGTGAGGGGGAAGTGGGATGTGAGAAGGAATAGTGATGAACATACCATTGTTGTCCCCAAGGGGGTCAACATTGCCGGTGGTCGCGCCCACCACCTGGCACCCAATGATTTGCAGCACTCGATTCTACAGTGCAGACAGTGGTTGGGTGTCTGCTTGTCCCCCGTTTGTGTGCTCCTGCTCCCTCCTGTGGTGAGCCACCTTGGACTGCAAGAGAAAGGAAAGTGTGTGAGTGAGTGTGGAGCAATGTGTTTGATTGATGTGTCTGCCCTAGTTGAATAGCTGTTATTGTGTGCAAGGTGTGAGATGTGGGTGTGAGTGTTGGTAGGTGGAGATTGTTGGTGGGTGAGTGCTGGGGGTGTGGTGCTTTGGGCAGTGTGTGAAGATTGTGGTTCAGATGGTGGTATGTAGCATTTGTTGAAGCATTCACTCACCCTGACTACCCAAGTGAGGTTGTTAAATTTCTTCATGCACTGTGTGTGGGTCCTGGGGACCACAGTGCTGACAGAGATGTGCTGTGCTACCTCCCTCCACATGGTGTGGAAGATTTGTGGTGAGGGCCTCCTGCCACTTGCCGGGTAGAGTGCCGCCCTCCATCTCTCCACAGCAAAAAACAATGTCTCCAATGTTTGATCAAAGAATCTGCGGGCTCTCTCCCTGGGGTGTGGATCTGCCATGAGCACACCTGGTTCAGTCCTCCTGCTCCTGCTCCTCCTCCTTGTCATGCTTCTGCTTGCTGAGCCAGCTGCACAGCCAGCAATGCTGAGAATGAGGTGCTGCAACATCAATGAACTCCCCTTTAAGTAGTGAGAAAAGCCTGTGGCAATCATGACTTGTGATTAGACTGCGCCCAATATTGGTCCATCCTCTGAGTGTAACACCAATGAGCTTGGGCTTTAAGGGCTAGAAATTCATTATAGCCCAGGAATGGGCGGTATCTTTAGAAAAGTTTGAGAATTAGTGCCAGGCGCTAATGCTTTAGACTGCATGCAAAATTCATTCTCACTGCTCAAGAAACGATTGGGGCACTAAATCAAGTCTTAAAGGCCTAGCTCAGTGGTGTTACACTCAAAGGGTGGACCAATATCAGGTGCAGTCTAATCTCAGCTCATCATTGCCACCGGCTTTTCCCAGTACTTAAAGGGGAGGTTCATTGATACTGCAGCACCTCATTCTCAGCATTGATTGCTGTGCAGCTGCCTCATCAAGGAGAAGCACAACAAGGAGAAGGAGCCGAAGGACTGAAGCAGGTGTGCTCATGGCAGATCCACCTCAGTCGGGTGGTCAGGTGATTGAACAAATGCTACATACCACCATCTGTATCACAAGCTTCACACACTGCCCAAAGCACCACACCCCCAGGGCTCACCCACCAACAATCTCTACCTACCAACACTCACACCCACATCTCACACCTTGCACACAATGACAGCTATTCAACTATGGCAGGCACAAGGGTCATTAGTTATCAGAATGAATGTGCTATGTGTGATATGCTTATGCATAAATTTATTAATGGAGTTTGCAATATTTTGTGGTCTCTCTCCTTTCATGTTTGTGCCCAGGAGGATGTTGTGATATGGCTTGACACAGGGATGGTATGATGGGCATGTGGTGAGCAAAAGGGATCTGGGGTTTAAGTCATCCTGGTGTGAGGCTGGAGGTCTGTTTGGAGGAGATGGCAGAGTTCTGTGACTACCACCTTGGTGATGCGGAGCCGTCTAATACACTGCTCCTCACTTAATTGAAGGTAGGAGATACCCTCAGAGGGTAAGGCCTCCTGGTGAGAGCCCTGATGGCCCTCCTCATCCCTCTGCGCACATGTTGCCATATTTCTGGCTGCCTACACTCCCTCTGCTGTAGATCCTGGAGGTCAAGGTGCCATGCCAGTACAGCCCCCATTAATGTTGCCAAGTGTAGCAGTTTGAATCTTTGAACAATAAATGTAACCACTTTGCACTTGTCAGAAGACTGCTGATAAAAAAGAAACTTGAAATTACTCATACAAATTGATCCACTGGGTGAAACTGACAAGAAACCATTGAAACTAACCTGCCCTAACAGCTGCGAGTGATTAATGCTGATGCCTTTAAATAACATCGCTGAAGCCAGCTTCCTGCAGCTGTGCGTCTGCTCTCCCTGTCGCTGTCTGGTCGAGGCACAAAGGTGAGTGGCGACAATGAATTTTCCTGATCGGCACCCAGTGAGCGTTGCACGCTTACTGACGTCACCATCTTCCTAGCGGTGAAGTCCCCGGCGGTACCTCGTACTGGCAGCACAATGGGGGGTGGCTGGATTTGCTGTGTGGCGTTGGATTTGCCTTGCCCCGGCGCTACTGCATCAGTGCCCCATTACCGCCCTCTGCAGGTGCTAACGGAAGGTACCAACCTATCGAACTTTTCCCCCAAAGATGTGAATTAGGACTCCAATCATTTTTTTGAGCAGCGAACACGAATTTTGCGTGCAGTCTAAAGCATTAGCGCCTGGCGCTAATTCTCCAACTTTTCTACTGACACCGCCCATTCCTTGGTTATAATGAATTTCTAGTCCTTTAAGTCTTACCGCTGGCCGATAAAGCCCATTTCGGGGAAAAAAGGTGGCCATCGCACTTCCACCCGCTGCTGGTTGGTCCTGCGACAGCCGTAATTTCTGGCTGGGGGGCAACACTACCAATGTCCACACTCACTAGCATTATGGAAATTATGCAGATCATGACGTCAGTGAGCGTGCAACGCTCACCTGATGCTCAATCTGCCATTTTGGAGTGTGCCACTCAACTTAGTGGCCTGTGTTAATTACGACCAGCTGAGCAAGCATTGACAAGCAGGAAGGAGGCTCCAGCAGCATTATTTAAAGGGATCATCACCAACAAGTTGCAGCTGACATGTTCCTTCAGTTTGACTGTCTCTGAAACGTTTTGCAACTCCAGCAGATTTATAAACTTATTTCAAGGTCCTCAGGGAGTGTTGAGGCAAGTGGAAAACCCTTTCCTTCTTATTTAAAGGCTTTTGCTCACAACACTTTCCCACTGTCATGGGGGCTCCACTGGCAGGCCCCCTCGCGCTCAAGTATCTTCGGGAGAGGGAGCGGAGACACCGAAAAAGAGGAGATGATACGCGCAGAGGGAGGAGGAGGAAGGCCAGGAGGGCTCTCAACTGGAGGCCTTACCCCACTAGGGTCTTCAGAGAGCACTTCTCTTTTATCCACTTAAACGAGGAGCAGTGTTTTAATAGGCTCCACTTCACCAAGGAGGTGGTCACAGAACTCTGCCACCTCCTGCAACCAGACCTACAGCCTCAGATCAGGGTGACCACGGCTCTCCCAGTGGCCCTCAAGGTCACCGTGGCACCCAATTTCTTTGCCAGCGGACCATTTCGGTCTGCAGCAGGAGACATAGCTAACATCTCCCAGTTCGCCGTCCATCGCTGCATCCGGGAGGTCACAGACGCTCTCTACAGCAGAAGAAGGGACTGCGTTTTCTTCTCTCTGAACAGAGAGAATCAGGAGGATCGCACATGTGTCTTTGCCAGGATAGCGGGCTTCCCTATGATTCAGGGCGCCATAAACTGCACTCACGTGGCTTTGCGGGCGCCGTATACCAATCCTGAGATCTTCTGTAACCGCAGGATACCACTCATTTAATGTGCAGTTGTTGCACAACCACGCACAGCACATCTTGATGGTCAATGCCCGCTATCCTGGTAGCAGCCACAATGTCTTCATCCTGTCATAGTCCAGTGTGCCAGCAATCTTCCAGGCACCACGTCAAACCCGAGGATGACTGCTCAGAGACAAGGGCTATCAGCTCTGCACCTTGCTGATGACTCCTCTCCACAACCCCACCACTCCTGTCCAGCACTCATATAATGAGAGCCATGTTGCCAACAGGAACATCATCGAGCAGACCATCGGGCTCCTGAAGCAATGCTTCTGCTGCCTTGGCCGCTTGGGAGGAGCCCTCCAGTACTTGGCGAAGCGGGTGTCCCATTTTGTGGTGGTCTGCTGCATGCTTCACAACTTGGCGTAGCTCTTGCCAGCAGGGATTGCAGGACCACCTCAGGAGGGGGATGAGGGAGAGGAGGAGGACGACGAAGATGAGGAGGAAGGGAGGAGGCAGCCAGCAAATCGCCCTTCAGCACGGGCTATCCGGGAACACATCATCAGACTCCAATTCCAATGAATGAAACCCCAGATCCCCGTTGCTCACCACACCCTCATCAACCACATCCCCATCATACCAACACTCTGTCACAGAATATTACAGCGTCCTCCTGGGCACAAAGGTGAAATGAGAGCCACCACAAAACAAAGATTCCAAACAAAATTAATAAATTTATCACTAATTAATTCACAAATCAACTAATCACCCTTGTGTAATCCCTCAGTGCCTGTCATTTGTGTGCCTTTTCCTGCTCTGGTGCTCCTATGCAGTGCTCCCCCAATGGCTGCAGCATGGCTGGTGGAAGGCTGCTGAGTTTTCGTGGGGGAGACTTCAGTTGGTCTTGCAGGATGATCTCAACCAGCTCTGGACCTAGAACATAGAAATATAGAAAAATAGGAGCAGGAGTAGGCCATTCGGCCCTTCGAGCCTGCTCCGCCATTCAATATGATCATGGCTGATCCTCCATCTCAATACCATATTCCCCCTCTCTCCCCATACCCCTTGATGCCTTTTGTGTCTAGAAATCTATCTATCTCCTTCTTAAATATATTCAGTGACTTGGCCTCCACAGCCTTCTGTGGTAGAGAATTCCACAGGTTCACCACCCTCTGAGTGAAGAAATTTCTTCTCACCTCAGCCCTAAATATCCTACCCCGTATCCTGAGACTGTGACCCCTCGTTCTAGACTCCCCAGCCAGGGGAAACATCCTCCCTCCATCCAATCTGTCTAGCCCTGTCAGAATTTTATACATTTCAATGAGATCCCCTCTTTTCTTCTAAACTCTAGTGAATACAGGCCTAGTCGACCCAATCTCTCCTCATACGACAGTCCTGCCATCCCAGGAATTAGTCTGGTGAACCTTCGCTGCACTCCCTCTATGGCAAATATATCCTTTCTTAGGTAAAAGTGAGAAGTCGCACAACACCAGGTTATAGTCCAACAGTTTTATTTGAAATCACAAGCTTTCGGAGCGGCTGCTCCTTCATCAGGAGGTAAGGAGACCGAAACTGCACACAGTACTCCAGGTGTGGTCTCACCAAGGTCCTGTGTAAGTCATAGAGTCATAGAGTTATACAGCATAGAAAGAGGCCCTTCGGCCCCTCATGTCCGCACCAGCCATCAAGCCCTGTCTATTCTAATAAAATTTTCCAGCACTTGGTCCGTAGCCTTGTATGCTATGGCGTTTCAAGTGCTCATCTAAACTGTAGTAAGACATCCTTGCTCCTGTACTCAAATCCTCTTGCAATGAAGGCCAACATACCATTTGCCTTCCTAACTGCTTGCTGCACCTGCATGTTTGCTTTCAGTGACTGGTGTACAAGGTGTAAGGGTTTCTCTGAACCTGTGAGATTCGTGTGGCTCTGTGCAGCCTGGATGCTAGTGCGGGTTTAGGCCTTGTTGCCTGTTCTGGTCTCCAGCCAGTCTGGGAGCACTAGACACCTGTGAGTGGTTCGACCCACTCGCCCTTA
Organism: Squalus acanthias; assembly: GCA_030390025.1. Classification (NCBI taxonomy): domain Eukaryota; kingdom Metazoa; phylum Chordata; class Chondrichthyes; order Squaliformes; family Squalidae; genus Squalus; species Squalus acanthias. The sequence continues at coordinate 29,739,837 of CM059433.1, forward strand.
CGGTTCTGACACTGGACTTAGATGCGAGAGCAGTAATGGAGAGAAAACTCAGGTAGACCCGGTTGAATGGTACGAAATGGAAAATCTTTATTGCATATTATTCAAGATTACGAAATACATGTCATAAGCACAGATTAATGACAGTACAATCTTACACGCAGTTATGTAACTAATTTCAGGGAAACGAGGAACGAACGACACATCGTAAATGGGGGCACACATTACAGTTATCCTTAAAACTTAAACCCTCCCCTATCAATACCTGCTCTAAACTAGATATGTAGGATCGAGGCTCATGCTCACCACTCGTGATAACTCGGAGAATTCCGAAAACTCTGATCGGATGTTTTTCACCGCAGCACCTGATCACCCACGTGTTAATCAGGGGTCTCTGTAACCCACTTGTTTACTCGTTTCTGCTCCGGCTAGCAGGCTGGACCATCTGCTGTCATGAAGATCTGCGTTGACCTTGGATTCCCGATCAAAACCTACAAAGTTCACTTATTTCGGGCGCGGTCGGGGTTTACTGACCGTGACGAGATGTATTGTCGTCTTCTCTTCTCATCTCATCTCATCTCATCTCGGGCCTTCGGTTCCAACACCGTTTACCGACTTCTTGGGATGGTGCGCCCGTTTCAAGGCTTCACAGCCCAGTTCCACACAGATCTTCGCGGCAAGCCGCGAGGCAGATCCTGGCGGATCGTAAAGGTCAACAGTCTTTAAAAGCTGCAAGAGGCAGAGACACGAGGCAGGCGGCAAGGAGTCGAAAGGATAAGAGCACAAGAGCAGCCACGAGGATAAACGCCAGCAGGATAAGAGAGAGATGCACGGTTGGAGCTTGCAGTTATAGTGCAAAACTCTTCCTTTTCCCGCCCAACCTTAATGTCTTTTCTTTTGTTAGGGTTTGGCGCTCAAATTTCTTGTATAGGGTGATCTCCATTTTAATGGGTTTCAGGGATACTCGTAACTGTCTGAGTACCTGTTAATATTTTTCCCATTGTTTAATCGGTCGGTGTTCTCCCTGGAGGGGTTTTGGGGCTCCCAAATGTTTTCTGTAACTACCCGCTAACGGCTCTCTCATCGTAGAGTCGTTGGGATTTTGCATATTAATGTCTTTGGATGGGTTCTTGATTACTTGGTACAATAGCCCTTATTCGCACCTGGGAGACCGATTTCAGTATTTATGTGTATACTGCAAACCCATGATGTCTCGTGTATTATCTTAAATGTGCTTAGTCTTGATCGATCTTGCACAAATGTTTATTGGAACGCCATCTTGTCTGCTTGTCGAAAAGTCTAGAATGTTCTGCCACGAGGCGTGGCGGCCATTTTACAGGCTGCTTGTGTCCATTTTGAAAACCTGACAGCATTCTGCTGAAATAAAGCTGTTTGAACGAAACTATGTTTTTTCTCCTTATTTATAAAATCGCGATATATTGCGAATTCTACAGTCCCTCCTGTTGATGCGAATAACTCCGCTTATCGTATCAAAAATATTGTGGTGAGCAATATTATCTCGATTTCTCCAGATCTAGAAAATTAATCCCCATAACTTAAACTATCTAGGGTCTTTGCGTCGTCCTTATTTCCCAAGGAAATTACATTCTTATAACACCGCAGGCATTATTTGCCTTTAAACTTACACCACTTGTTTTCCTTCCAGGCGTAACCAGGCCGATGCCTCTCGTATCACCTGCATATTCACATTTTTTATTTAGGGAAAGGAAAAACAAAACAAAACCAAACAATCATATTCAACAACAACACCATCACCAAAATAATCAAAACCAACTCTTAAACATGTCGAGTTCCAAACGTATTTACAGTTTCTGAAAAAAAAACGATCGAGTACAACACTTCCGAGGCGCACGTGGCAAACGGGAGTGATGCCATTTTCCGATTACACGGTGCTTTCATCGTGCACGCGCACGTAACGTTCTCGCCACTCTCCCGTGTTTTCGTTCTTGGTGAGGCGTTTGCCTCTTTTACAATGTACGACCAATAAGTATACCACAATAAACACTTGGCATACAACTAAAATGTGGGAGGCTATTCTAATCCAGGAAGGCACTTCAATGTTGGTGAACAGATTCCACCACGGTGGAATTACTATGTCCAGAATGTCTGTCCCTATTTCGACAGTTTTCTGCTCTAGTGTGTAAAAATGTTTTTGTGACACCGTGACGGCTTTTAAAAGCTTGGTGAGGTGTTCAGGGAGAGGGGGAATGAGGTATCCGAAATGCGCGACGAATCGCTGCAGGTCGGTGAAGTTCTCTTTTACGGTGAGATGAACCGTGGATGGTTCAGGGATTGGGACAATTCGCTGTTGTGCTACTTGAACTTCCGCCCTGGGTTTGAAACAGAAACTGCTGTCACTAACCAGACACCGGCTACGGTTTCCATGTTGGTAGTGTTGCGCTGCAGTGGTAACACAGTATGTTCCACCCCCAATGTATGCTACCTGCGGAGGCACATGATCTTGTGCCATTGCCTCCATGGTGCAATTCATGGACTTGGCGCCAGCCGTTCTGAACCCGCACTGTGGTGTTAAAAAGGCATTCAAGTGCTGGGGACACAGTATTATGTGTGCTCCCCTGCCACGACAACCAGAGAGATCTGTACCTGTCATCGTTTGCTCCCAGCGGATGACGTAGGGTGGAACCGCTGCATAGCGAATGTGGGCTCCCCCCTGAATGACACCAATGTTCTCTACCCGATACACCGGGGCGGGCTTTGTTGTGTCGCCCAAAACCGGCATACGTAATACTATACCCATGATAGTATGGTTTGATCGTCCGCAGTCCACGGGGACTGGGTATGCTTCTGAAGCTAGCCTGAGCTGGCATGGGCTTAATGCGTTCTGAAAAGGGTGGAGCGCCCGCAGGTGTTTGTTACTTATCCAGGACGGGACCAAAACTTGTTTTAAATCCTCCAAATTACTGCGGCCCTCGCCCAGTAACCACGCCCCGTAAAGCACGCACACCTCATTCTGCGCAGCTTGATCGGATGCATTCCGATCTTCCCTAATCAGGGCATTTACCGTTCTCGCGTGTTTCTCTAGTTCAGCTATTATTTCTTTTAAATGGAGAGTCATGGCTTGGTCCTCGTGTAAACCCGACCCAACCACCTTATTTTCATCTGTGAGAATGTCTTTTAATTGCGTTTTTAAGCCATTAATCTGGGTCTGCAGCGCCACGCTGTCTAGAGCGTTGACCACAGATGTACCTGTGTTGAAAGCAGTGAACGCGTCGTTCACAACACCCCTTCTTTGCCTCCCCACCTGATCAAAGACTTCATGTGGTGCGGTGTACAAACTTGTTTTATCAATTTCCGCGAAATCGAATTCGTAAAATTGTCTGAACATCTTGGTCAACAGGACCTGATACAACTGTTCCGTCTTTTTGGGGCACCACTCTGGTAACCGTACCTCGGTGAGATTTAAAATCACCGAGGCCACCGCGTAGTGTACCCCCTGAAATAGTATCTGGTCTGTGGGGACCAGTACCAAACCATTCCCGGGTCCCTTACTGGTTTTAGGGCACCCTTCTTCCTTAGCTAGAACCACCGGAATCGTGGGCGGGGCTTTGCGTGGGCGCGTAATGAGTTCAGTGGCATTTACTGGGATCGGGGAGAATGGGGCCCCGCACCCCCTGGTGCTCGCATCCCACCTCATCCCCTGTCCGTTATCCTGCCATTGATTAATGAAAAATATGGAGATGCCTTTGGGGCAAACGTACTTTGACCCCCACATACATACATAGATTCCCTCATCCGGTTCCCACCATTTGTCCCAACAGACTCTCACTTGTCCGTTTGTCCCCGTAATTGTCCGATGGGTATTATTACCCAGTCGTTCCCACTCGACCGAAGAGTTTCTCATGTTCTTGCTCAGCTTTCGCAGCCACCACCATCGGCTCAATGGGACATTCCCACTACAAGTCAAACAAATCCGTTTGCCGACGGTGACACTGATCCTGGGTGCGATGATCCTTACTTTGGGGCACAGTAAAGAAGTCTCTTGGTAGGCAAACCCCGATGTGCTGGAATACTCCGTTGAGTTCGTTCCCAGCCATCCTGGCCACCTTCCCTTGTGGAAATAGGTGGTGGTCTCCTCAGCCTCCCGTCTTCCGGTCCCATCCACCGCGATGGGGGCCGTGTCCCCGGAGCATCCAAACACCACGACATCCTTGGTACGGCCTCGATAGGCCAATCCACATCCGATTGCCGCGAGCAATACTAGAATTCGTTCCATCCTTCCTTGGTTCCTGTGATCAGATAGAATGAGGTAGCCAGCCTCGCAAGAGTCTCTGGCTTTTGTGAAGGGTGAGCGGGTCCCCTGACCTCGCCTCACGTAAACTTCAATGTTCGCTGGATAAACTTTAACTAAACCTATCTCTGAAACTCCCATCATTTTACTTCCTTAAACAAAATTAAACTGCCGACTTAAACCGATTTAAAACTATAACCTCATAACCTTTTCTAAAACTATAAACTTATACTTAACCTTAACCTTGAACTATAAACTTAGAAACTTATCCTAAACTTATTACTGTACACTTAGAAACTTATCCTAAACTTATTACTGTACAGCGCCGCCCGTTCCCAGGGCGGCCCCTTTAAATTCTGAAAAGGCTGCCGCGAGCTCTTCCCGACGGTGGGAGGGCATTGACTCCTCCCTTTGATCTGCCGCAGCCTGTTGCTGCTGTGCTGGGACTGGGCTCTCCCTGGGCTGCCGTAACCTTGAGTCTATGCCTTGGGACAGTCTGGGGACTTGACCATACCTTCCTGGGCTGGGGTATCCGACCTGACCTACGGAGAGTTACCGGGGGCAGGAATCCCAGGACCGACGGACCGGGTTCTGAGACTTCCACCGTGGCGACCTGTGGTCCCTCCACAGTCGCTGGCTCCGCTTCCCCTGGCTCCGCCTCCCTGAACTCGGGACCTGCAGTTTGTGGCACCGCCCTACTCGGCCCAGCAGGCGGCCCTTCACTCGCAGTCCATACCTCCCCCGAGGGCAGGACGTTCAAGGCGGGCGGCTCGGGCTCTGAGGTTTCCACCGTCACGCCCTGTGGTCCCACAGCGGCTGGCTCCGCCTCCCCTGGCTCCTCCCCCCTGTGTTCGGGACCTGCAGCCTCGGTGTCCGCCCTGTGTGGATCTCTATCTGCAGCCCCTGTCCCCCCTATACCTGAATCGGGGGCGACCCTTTCGTCCTCCGATTCCCACTCTTCACTACCTTCACTATCCTCATCTTCGTCGAGCTCCTCGAACTCTCCCTCATCTGACTCCCAACCCCACAAAAATGTTTCACAATTTTCCAGGATGTCTCCTTCCCTGATGCAAGCTGCTTTGCCTGCCTGTGTGCCCTGTGGTCCTACCTGGGGCTGCGAGTCCCCACTCGCAGGTTTTGCCCCTGTGGTTTTCCCTTGTGCACCTGGCTTGTACAGTTTGCACTGGTTTACGTGGAACCACTTAGTGCGCCGAGGTACCTTTACGGCGTATACCATGGGACTCGCTTTATCTACAATGTTGTAGGGTCCCATATACAGTGGTTCCAGACTCCCTACTCCGGCGTAGTTTCTGACCATAACCTGGTCTCCTACTTCCCACTCCCGCGTTTTGCGGGGTTCCAGCAACAGGCGATTGCCCTGATGCTGCCTTCCCATGTTCCCAGCCGCCTGCTCATACACCTGCTTCAGGCGCTCCAAGAGGGTCTGGGCGAACTTGTCCCTGCTTATCTCTTGGAGCTGACCCTCAGTGAGCACCGGCGCTAGCACATGGGTGGGGGTTCGCATGAGCCTCCCAGTCATCACCTCGTGCGGGGAATACCCCGTAGTTTTCGACTGACTGGCCCGGACCCCCATGAGGACTAAAGGCAGAACCTCCGCCCATTTTTGGGGCGAGTTCCTAGTCTCTTTCCTCAATTTCTCCTTCAGGGTCCGGTTCATGCATTCAACAATCCCGGATGACTGGGGATTGTGCGCTACGTGCCATTTCCCTTCAATGCCCAAAAGCATGAGGGTGTTCTGCATCACCTGGCCGGTAAAATGACTCCCTTGGTCTGACTCCACAAAACGGGGAAGTCCCCACCGCGAGAACACTTCCCGGACCAAGATTTTTGCAGTACCCAGTGCTGTAGCTGTTCGACAGGGGAAGGCTTCCACCCATTTGGAAAACACATCCACCAAGACGAGGCAGTATTTATAGCCTCCCTGGGTGGTGGGCAGGGGCCCTATATAGTCGATCTGTATCGACTGCCATGGTCCCTCTACCCTCCTGACGTGCCCCATGGGCACTTTCCTTTTCTGGGGGTCTGGGTTGTTTGCAGCGCACACGAGACAGCTTGCACAGAACTCGCGGACCTGTTCCCTGAGCCCCGGCCACCATCCCGCTTGCTCTACCCGTTGCCAGGTAACCTCGGGCCCGGGGTGCCCTGCCCCTGGTCCCTCGTGAGCCAACTAGAGGAATTCCCTCCTGTGCTGCTGCGGCACAACCCACTGCTCCTCGCGGAACAGCATGCCTTCCTTAACTGAGAGGGTTGCCGTACTGTACGGACCCTCTACCTGCTTCCCCTGAGCAAGGGTTTTGAGGACTGCTTTTAGGGCGGGATCCTGGTTCTGGACGGTCTTAAGGTCTAGGGGCAATGCTACCCTGGTGTTCCCGGGATTCCCGTCCCTGCCTTGGATCGCTGCCATGGGTCTGGGCCCATAGGGGTCCCAGAAAATGCCGTTGCGGGCACCTTCCCTGGCTAGCGCATCCGCCTGCTGGGTGCCCTCCCCACGGGGCTCTGTGGAGGAGTGAGCTTTCACCTTATGGATGAAAATCTCCCCTTCCTCCCCTACTGCTGCTAGGATCTTTTCCAGCAAGGGCTTCACCATTAAAGGTCGCCCGTCCGCGGAGGTGTATCCACGGCGGGACCAAATGGCCAGGTATTCCGTACACGAATTGCATGTGAACATACTGTCCGAGCAAATCGTGTATGGGGTTGGGAAAATTTCTGGATGGGTAACGACGTACACCACTGCAGACAGCTCAGCCTGCTGCGCGCTCATGGTGCTAGGGAGCTTGATCGCCAGGGCAAGGTTTGCCGCAGGGTCATAAACTCCACACCCTGTGAGTCGTTCGCCAGCAGATACTGTGCTGGAACCATCAACATAAATCTCGCGCCCAGTGGGATGTATCCCGGCCCGCAAACCTATGTTGACTTCCCACACCCCTTCCACCGAACACCGGTGGGCTGTACCGGGGTATACCAAATTGGCCGCAAGCCTGGGCTCGCAAAGACCTTTAACTCTAAGATCCATCTGGGAAAGAAGAAGGGTCCAGCGTGCAATACGCACGCTGCTTACGGTCCCATCTTTGATCCTCCCATCTAGAAGCATCTTAGTTGGTGTGTGATGGGTGAGGAGAGTGATGGGAGAGAGCCCTGTGAAGATCGCTGATCTTTTCACAGCCCAATGCGTGGCTAAAAGGTGCCTTTCGCAATTGGAAAAACTTCTCTCCACATCCGTTAACACCCTGGACGAATAGACAACCGGCCTCAGCTTGCCGTGGCGCTCTTGGAGCAGCACAGCGCTCAAGCTGTCCCCGCTGGCAGCTACCTCCAGGAAAAACTCCTTCCCCCCATCTATGGCCCCTAAGGCTGGCGCGGTCTGCAGATCCCTTTTTAACTTCTCGAAGGCTGCTTGGCAGCCCTCGTCCCAAGACCACTCCACTCCCTTATGGAGGAGTCGGAGCAGCGGCGCCGCTGTGGCCGCATAGTCTTCGATAAAATCCCTGCAGTAACCGGTCAGTCCCAAGAAGGACCTCACACCCCTTATAGTGTTGGGAATCGGTAACTCTTGCACCGACTCCCTCCTAGCTTTATCTATGGCTCTTTCCCCAGCGCGAATGGTCAGCCCCAGGAATTTTACTTCCTGCTGACCGATACGTGCTTTCTTGGGGTTTACTTTAAAACCCTTTCTCGCTAGCAGCTCCAATAACTCGGCCAGTAGTGGTCCATGCTCCTCCCTTGAGTCCGTAAATAGGAGCAAATCATCCACGTACTGCACTATCTGATTGGGCTGACTAAACTCCTTTAGACTTCCTGCCATACACTGATGGAAAATGCTGGGGATGTTGTGGAAACCCTGTGGCAGACAGTTCCATGTGTACTGTTGTCCTTTGAAAGTAAAGGCAAACTTGTACTGGTCCTCTCGCCGCAGCGGGATGGACCAAAAACCGTTCGAGATATCCAGCACCGTGAACGTGGTCGCGGACGCTGGGATACTCCCTATTAGGTCAGCGACTGCTGCTACCGTGGGCGCGCAGGCGGGAATGTTACTGTTAAGGACTCTGTAGTCCACCGTGGCCCTCCACGAATTATCCGGCTTCCTAACCGGCCATAATGGGGAGTTCACGTGTGTGGCTATCGGCCTCAACACGCCCTGCTGCACCAAGGAGGACATTGCTGTCTCCATGTCGGGTTCTGCTTCTTTGGGGAAGTTATACTGCTTTTGGGGCCGGGTCATGGGGTCCCCATCTACGCTGACCTCAAACCCGGTAACCCTCCCACAATCGTGCTTGTGGGTTGCAAACGCGTGCATATTATCTGACACGTACGTTTGCATGTCCGTTGGGACATCCGCGACCATAAGCCCGAGGTCGTAGCCTCCGGATGGCTGCATGGTACACAGGACCCCTGTTTCTTCCTCCCCCGGAATTACCACTACCTCGCCTTCTTCACTCTTAGCCCCCCAGAGACAGTGATTTCTGAGGTCCACGAGGATCCCGTGTCCTGATAGGAGATCGGACCCAAGGATACCTCTCCCACCCCACTCCTGCCATTCCATCAGTATGCACTTCCACTTAATGTGGAGTGCTCCTAAACGAATGGATAGCGGAAGGGAGAACGCGCCAGCCTGTTCTTTTCCCGTGAACCCCGCTAATGTGAATGGGACCTTGGTAGATAGCGGTGAGTCAAAAGGGCTATCTGTATGAATCACGGTGCAAGAAGCTCCCGTGTTCAACAAATAACTACCCTTCTGTTTCTCTACCTCCATTTCCACCAGGGGTCGCTTCCACGTATCATAGCTGAGCGGACACAGGTAGACGGGCTGTGCGGGCTCTAGTTATTGGGTACTATTAGACGGGCCTGTGGCACCTACGGGGCCGGTAGCAACCGCCACTTTTCCATGCGCACTCATGAGGTTACGCATGGCTCCCAACACTGTTTCGATCTCGTCGGGAAGGATGGGTGCACTAGCTTCCCTAACAGAGACAGGCATCTGGGCTCGGGCTGCGGGATTTTTATCCCTGGAATCCTTCCAAGGGTTCCTACAGTTCTTGCGCCAGTGCCCTGTCTTCCCACACCCGTAACAAGCATTACTTGCCTGCGGGGCGCGGTTACCCTCCTGATGCCACTCCTTTTGAGCCGGGGCTGCAGGTCGTACCTCATGTACTTTTCCCTTAAGGGGACGTGTTCCCATACCCCTGATATTACGGTACACTACCGTGAGTCGATTTAGGACCGACTCCTCTGTAGTGGCGGGGTCAGTGGGATCAAACCACGCTTTTGCCTGCTCTCTGACGGCTGGCAAACTGTTGGCTACTATACACCTGAGCCAATGAGTTAAACCGATGCCTGCCACAGCGTCGCGCTCTGGCGCACCTGGGCAGCTGCGCTGGTATACTGGCCACAGCCTGTCGGCGAAAACCTTCGGGGGTTCTCCCTCCATCTGCACTGTCTGTCCCACTCTAACAAACGGACCTTCATCGTCCGTCCCCAATACTTCTAGGACCTCATTTCTTAGTGCCTCATAGGTCTTGGTTCCCCTCTTGCTCTCGTCTGAGAGACACTGAAGGATCGAACTACCTAATGAGAATAGCAGCATCTTTGCTGTTTCCCCATCGTCGCAGCCGTTAATGGCTGCGGTTTGCTCTATCTCCCTAAAATGTACGGAAGGGTCGTCTGACTCGGCCAGCTTCCGTACGTGACTGATCATAACCCTCAGCTGGTGTGAGCTGTGAGGCAACACAAGCTGGTTGAGGAGATTCCCTTGTTCCCCATCGTCTCCGTTTGGGCCCCTTTTGATACCCGTGACCGGACACAACGGTCCCTTTTCCACTTCTACCTCAGTGGGCCCTTTCGTTTCTTCTACCACTTTCTCCCTTACCCAGGTTTCCGAATAGCTGGGTGGCGCGGAGGGCGTAGTGGCTAATACTTCCTCTGCTTTGCTTGGTGGGAATTTCTGAAACTCCTCATCCACTAGCGGCTGGTGTGCTGACGGACTGATAAGGCACACCATGCCGTGTGCTTTGTTAACGGCCCTTTTAAGGTGCTCTATCTCCTTTTGGCAGACGCTATGATCGGCCCCCTGATACTTATCCTCAAGGGACATCTTATATGCCGCCCTAACCCCCGTTAAGCTCTCTTCCTGGGCTTTTATTTGGGCAGCTTGGCGGGCACATCGTTCCTTTAGTCTGCCCTCACTTAACTTTGCCTCAGTGACCTGACACTTGAGGTAATCTATTTTTGCTTTATGGTGGCTGGTGACTACCTGGCGTTCTTGGTGCAACGCATTTAAATTCCTAATGAGCAACTGCCCCCCAGTGACCTTCTCGTCCATTTCCTCCTCTAAATGCCTGATCCGAGCTGCTTGCGCTGTAATGACCTGGTTCGAAATTTGGACTTGTCTTTTATAGCACATTAACCAGACCGCTTTCTCGACTGTCTTTTTGTGTTCCTTGCTATCTGTCCACCTCTCGGCTGCCTCTAGTGGACACTTATCCGCTAGCAGGTCACTTATCCATTTCTTAGTTAAATTTACCTTTCCGAACACATAATCTGCTATTTTTTCTTGCATGACATTTCGTACATTCATACCAAAGTCTAACACACTACCCTCTCGCTGCCAGTGTCCTGCCGCGGTCGCCATTTTCTGTAAGGGTTTCTCTGAACCTGTGAGATTCGTGTGGCTCTGTGCAGCCTGGATGCTAGTGTGGGTTTAGGCCTTGTTGCCTGTTCTGGTCTCCAGCCAGTCTGGGAGCACTAGACACCTGTGAGTGGTTCGACCCACTCACCCTTACGGTTCTGACACTGGACTTAGATGCGAGAGCAGTAATGGAGAGAAAACTCAGGTAGACCCGGTTGAATGGTACGAAATGGAAAATCTTTATTGCATATTATTCAAGATTACGAAATACATGTCATAAGCACAGATTAATGACAGTACAATCTTACACGCAGTTATGTAACTAATTTCAGGGAAACGAGGAACGAACGACACATCGTAAATGGGGGCACACATTACAGTTATCCTTAAAACTTAAACCCTCCCCTATCAATACCTGCTCTAAACTAGATATGTAGGATCGAGACTCATGCTCACCACTTGTGATAACTCGGAGAATTCCGAAAACTCTGATCGGATGTTTTTCACCGCAGCACCTGATCACCCACGTGTTGATCAGGGGTCTCTGTACCCCACTTGTTTACTCGTTTCTGCTCCGGCTAGCAGGCTGGACCGTCTGCTGTCATGAAGATCTGCGTTGACCTTGGATTCCCGATCAAAACCTACAAAGTTCACTTATTTCGGGCGCGGTCGGGGTTTACTGACCGTGACGAGATGTATTGTCGTCTTCTCTTCTCATCTCATCTCATCTCATCTCATCTCATCTCATCTCGGGCCTTCGGTTCCAACACCGTTTACCGACTTCTTGGGATGGTGCGCCCGTTTCAAGGCTTCACAGCCCAGTTCCACACAGATCTTGGCAGCAAGCCACGAGGCAGATCCTGGCGGATCGTAAAGTTCAACAGTCTTTAAAAGCTGCAAGAGGCAGAGACACGAGGCAGGCGGCAAGGAGTCGAAAGGATAAGAGCACAAGAGCAGCCACGAGGATAAACGCCAGCAGGATAAGAGAGAGATGGACGGTTGGAGCTTGCAGTTATAGTGCAAAACTCTTCCTTTTCCCGCCCAACCTTAATGTCTTTTCTTTTGTTAGGGTTTGGCGCTCAAATTTCTTGTATAGGGTGATCTCCATTTTAATGGGTTTCGGGGATACTCGTAACTGTCTGAGTACCTGTTAATATTTTTCCCATTGTTTAATCAGTCGGTGTTCTCCCTGGAGGGGTTTTGGGGCTCCCAAATGTTTTCTGTAACTACCCGCTAACGGCTCTCTCATCGTAGAGTCGTTGGGATTTTGCATATTAATGTCTTTGGATGGGTTCTTGATTACTTGGTACAATAGCCCTTATTCGCACCTGGGAGACCGATTTCAGTATTTATGTGTATACTGCAAACCCATGATGTCTCGTGTATTATCTTAAATGTGCTTAGTCTTGATCGATCTTGCACAAATGTTTATTGGAACGCCATCTTGTCTGCTTGTCGAAAAGTCTAGAATGTTCTGCCACGAGGCGTGGCGGCCATTTTACAGGCTGCTTGTGTCCATTTTGAAAACCTGACAGCATTCTGCTGAAATAAAGCTGTTTGAACGAAACTATGTTTTTTCTCCTTATTTATAAAATCGCGATATATTGCGAATTCTACAAAGGACACCAAGGTCCCTCTGTACATCAACATTTCCCAATCTATCACCATTTAAATAATACACTGCCTTTCTGTTTTTCCTACCAAAGTGGATAACTTCACATTTATCCACGTTATACTGCATCTGCCATGTATTTTCCCACTCACTCAACTTGTCTAATCGCTTTGAAGCCTCTTTGTATCCTCCTCACAACTCACAATCCCACCTAGCTTTGTGTCGCCAGCAAACTTGGAAATATTACAGTTGGTTCCCTCATCCAAATCATTGATATATATTGTGAATAGCTGGGGCCCAAGCATTGATCCCTGCGGTACCCCACTAGTCACCGTCTGCCACCCCAAAAAAGACCCATTTATTTACAGCAGCTGTTTCCTGTCTGTTAACCAATTTTCAATCCATGCCAGTATATTACCCCCAATCCCATGGGCTTTAACTTTGCATACTAACCTCTTGTGTGGGATTTTATCAAAGGCCTTCTGAAAATCCAAATACACCACATCCACTGGTTCTCCCTTATCTATTGTACCAGTTACATCCTCAAAAAACTCCAGTAGGTTTGTCAAACACGAATTCCCTTTCATAAATCCATGTTGACTTTGTCTAATCCCGTTGATATTTTCTAAGTGTCCTGTTATCACATCCTTTATAATAGACTCTAGCATTTTCCCTACTACTGATGTTAGGCTAACCGGTCTGTAGTTCCCTGTTTTCTCTCTCCCTCCTTTTTTAAATAGTGGGGTTACATTTGCCACCCTCCAATCTGCAGGAACTGTTCCATAATCGATAGAATTTTGTAAGATGACAACCAATGCATCCACTACATCCATGGCTACCTCTTTTAGTACTTTGGGATGCGGATTATCAGGCCCTGGGGATTTATCGGCTTTCAGACCCATTAATTTCTCCAGCACTATTTTTTTACTAATACTAATTTCCTTTAATTCCTCCTTCTCACTAGACCCTTGGTTCCCTAGCATTTCTGGGACGTTATTGGTGTCCTCTTCGGTGAAGACAGAACCAAAGTATTTGTTTAATTGCTCCGCCATTTCCTTGTTCCCCATTATAAATTCTTCCGTTTCTGACCGTAAGGGACCTACATTTGTCTTCACTAATCTTTTTCTTTTTACATACTTGTAAAAGCTTTTACAATCCACTTTTATGTTCCTTGAAAGTTTACTCTCATATTCTATTTTCCCCTCTTAATCAATCTCTTGGTCCCTTTTTGCTGAACTCTAAACTGTTTCCAATCCTTAGGCTTGCTACTTTTTCTGGCAACTTTATATGACTCCTCTTTGGATCTAATACTATCCTTAATTTCTTTTGTTAGCCATGGTTAGGCCGCTTTTCCTTTTGTGTTTTTGCGCCAGAAAGGAATGTATAACTGTTGCAATTCATGCATTCGTTCCTTAAATGTTAGCCATTGCCTATCCACCGACATGCCTTTTAATGAAGCTCCCCAATCTATCATAGCCAACTCACTCCTCATACCTTCATAGTTTCCTTTGTTTAGATTTAGGACCCTAGTTTCAGATTGGACTTCTTCACTTTCCATCTTAATGAAGAATTCTCTCATGTTATGGTCACTCTTCCCTAAAGGACCCCGCACAACAAGATTATTAATTAACCCCTTCTCATTGCACAATATCCAATCTAGGATAATCTGTTCCCTAGTTGGCTCCTCAACGTACTGGTCTAAAAAACCATCTCGTACACACTCCAGGAATTCATCCTCCACAGTATTATTGCTAATTTGGTTTGGCCAGTCTATATGTAGATTAAAGTCACCCATGATTACTGTAGTACCCTTGTTACATGCATCTCTAATTTCCTGTTTGATGCCATCCCCTACATTACCACTACTGTTTGGAGGCCTATAGACAACTCCCACCAATGTTTTCTGCCCCTTGGTGCTTCTTAGCTCCACCCAGACTGATTCTACATCTTGATTTTCTGAGCCAATATCCTTTCTCACTATTGCTCTGATTTCATCCTTTACTAACAACACCACCCCACCTCCTTTTCCTTTTTGCCTGTCCTTCCTAAATATCGAATATCCTTGGATATTCAGCTCCCAGCCTTGGTCACCCTGCAGCCATGTCTCCGTAATTGCAATTATATCATATCCGTTTACATCTATTTGCATTGTTAATTCGTCTACCTTATTACGAATGCTTCTTGCATTTAGATACAGTGCCTTTAGATTTGTCTTTTTAACATTTTTAGATATATTAACATTTTTTTGTACTATGGCCCTATTTTTCTTATTACCAGTTTTTCTTACCCGGACCCTATTTGTTAGTGCACTCCTTTGTATGTACGCTCTGTCCCTTCCTGAAACAATCTGGTTATCCTTACCCTAATCACTTTCCTGCACTGCTTCCTTGTCTTTTCTCTTTGGCATTCTAGATTTCTCTCCACCAGGACCCTCCCCCCCCCCTCCCCCCCTTATTTAGTTTAAAGCTCTATCTACCTCCCTAGTTATTTGATTTGCTAGAACTCTGGTCACAGCATGGTTCAGGTGTAGTCCATCCCAATGGAATAGCTTACTCTTTCCCCAATACTGGTGCCAGTAGACTTCACCTGTAAGCCTTTCTCTTACTATCGTTCGGACTTCGAGAATTACGAATTAGCATAACAATGACAGATAAGTTTGTGATCAATAAAATTGGTCTTTATTCACACTACAGTTCAAAATTCAAGTGTACATCACAATCAATATGCACCCAATTTACTCGTACATAAAAGTACCCCCAGAAACTCATACGCTACCTCCTCGCAATTTATATCCCAAGTCAACCGTACATAAAAGTACCCTTTAACAATATCTAAGCTCTATGTCCGCCTTTTATACGTACTCCTTTATCTCTGGGTGATCGGTCCAGGAAAGCCATAAGTCGAAAACATAGACTGGCCAGCTTTCTTTGTTCCTCTGTTCTTCCACTTCTCTCTTCTTTCTTTCTGAATTTCCCGCCTCTGGGTCATTTCTTTTATAGGGCCTTTCTGCCGGCCTCCCTTGTATATCACCATATGCCTCCCTCTGATATGTCAGTTTCACTCCAAACCTTCCCTGATTGGAGTTCCTTCTGCATGACACGTTCATGTTCCTGTGAGGTGGGTGGGGGCGGGACTTCCTCATCAGTCATGTTTCTCTTTCCTGTCCATGTGGTCTTACAAACAAAGGACCATGCTGTCCACCAGGCAAAGGACCCCCTGCTGACTTCCGCCATTTTGTGTCTTCACAAACAAAGAACACATACTGACCTCCTACATTTTGAACCATTTCACAATTCATTCTGAACTTCGATCTCCACATGGTAGCAGCGGTTTTATTACGGATTTTAGAAAATACACACCACCTCGGCATGGGCGGCAGTAGTCTGGGATGGCTGGCTGATAGGCAGCGGCAAGGCCAATGGCGGAGTGGCAGTGGTGGGATCAGGAATATTGTCATCCTGAGAGAGAACAGTAGGTTCCTGCTCCACAGACCCACTGCCAGTTCCCCGGGGTGGTGCCTCAGCATCTCAAGATTCATCGTGGTCTGCTGCATGCTCCACCACCTCACCATCTTGAGGGCACAGCCCTTGCCACCAGGCATATGGTGACCAGCTGAGGAGGAGGAGGAAGAGGAGGAGGAGGAAGAGGAGGAGGAGGAAGTGGAAGGGATGAGGCAACCCAGCCAGCTCCTTCCTGCCTGGGCTGTCGGTGATCGACTCATCCGACTGTGGTACCAGTGAACGCAACCCCAATTCGCCATTCAACAATAGTCCCACACCTTACCTTCCCTCTGTTACTGACCATCACCACTCTTAGTCATAATGTTGCAATAAAAGCCGCCACAAAATAAACATTCCAATCCAACTTTATACATCAATCCATCCAATATTACATAACAAAGTCAACTAATCACTTTTGTCCATTCCGTTAGTGCGTGTCTTTAGTGTTCCTTTGCCTGTCCTCGTGCTCCTATGATCTCGATTAGCTCTGGGCCTAGAAGGCGCGGCTGCGGACTGCACCACCTCGGCATGGGCAGCAGTAGTCTGGGCTGGCTGGCAGACAGGCAACAGCAAGGGCACTGGTGGAGTGGCAGTGGTGGGAGGACGAATATTGCCATCTTGAGAGGGGACAGCAGGTTCGTGCTCCACGGAGCCACTGCCACTCCCCCAGGGGAGCACCTCGTCATTCCTAGCCATCTGTTGGAGGACAGATTGCTGGACTGCTGTGACACCCTGCAAGCCCCTTTTCACACTGGTAAATACAGCCATGATGGCAGCAGTCTGATCTTGCATGACAGCAGTCTGAGCTTCCACTGCAGCACTCAGATGTTGGGTGGCTTCTGCTTGTGCTGCAACGGAAGCTGAGACATCGGCCATCAGACGCTGCATCATGGTTGGGCCCACAAGTGCGCTAATCGAATTGCCCATCACTTCTATGCTGGAAATCATGGTCTCTAAGCTCAGCTTCCCGACTCCTCATTGCTCCTTGACATTGCACTCAGGCTTTCTGGCAGGCCTGCTAATGCACCAAGCATTTCGTTGTGCATACCCATCAGCCTTCTTCTGTAGGCCACCTCATCAACGTCCTCATCTGAGTCCTCTGCAGCGGAACTTGTTTACGACCTCACCCTCTGGGGAACTGGCACCTCCCCAGCCTTGCCGGAGACCACTCATACCCGGTGTCTCACCACATGCAGATCCCATGTCTAACCTATCCTCTAAAGTACGCGCAGTGTCAGTATCTGAGCTGGTGGCTGCGCGTGTGAATTTGTGTGACTGTGCTGTGTCTTCATCATCAGTGCCTTGGTGTTCTTCTATTTCATGATCCTCCACCAGTGCCTGGCCAGGTGTCAGTTCTTGGCTATCTGAAAGGAGAAAGGCACAAGGGTAAGGTTGTGGTGAGGGGCGGGGGGGAGGCGGGGGGTGGGGGGGTTGGTGGTGGAAAGCAAGAGGTGATGTAAGGGTTTGGAACGTGTCTCTCAGAGACGGTGCTGGTGCGAGGTTAGGCCTTCGTTGCCTAATACTATTGCTTGCTCTGGTCTCTGGCCAGCCTTTTTGCAATAAGCACCTGTGAGTGGTTCGACCCACTCGCCCTTACGGTTCTAACACTGGACTTAGGTGCAGGGAGCAGTAATGCAGAGAAAACTCAAATAGACCCGGTTGAATAGTACGAAATGGAAATCTTTATTGCATAGCGTCCAAAATCATGAAGTACATGTCATAGGCGCAAATTAACGAGAGTACAAGTATACATACATTCATAAAGCTTGGTCTATGGAAATGAAGAACGCACGGCACATCGTAAAAAGGGGAACACATTATACTTTAACCTTAATAAAACCACCCTCCCTTAACAATACCTACACTACGTCTAGATTTGTAGGATCGGGAAACATGCTCACCACTCGTGTCACTTCGGAGAATTTTAAAGTGAGGCACTCGGCTCGTTTCGCTGCAGCGCCTGACTGTCACGTGTTTGGAAGGGTTTTCTGCACCCCACTTGTTTATTTTCGCTGCTGCGACAAGCAGGCCAGACTCCCTGTTGTCATGAAGAACTCGACAGAACTCGGACACAGTTCAAAGAAGAGTCTTCCTGTGCTCGACACCGGTTGTCGGTAGACTTCAATGAAAAGTTCTTTATTATATTTTCAGGCGCGGTCGGGGTTTACTGACCGTGGCGGCACGTGGATTCTTCTCCTTTTCTTCTTGTCTCGTCTCGTCTCTTCGGGCCTCCGGGTCCAGACACCGTTTACCGATACTCGGGATGGTGCACCCTGTTACTTGCCCTTGTCGGGGCGGCTCGTTCCGATTGAGCTCCACCCAACATTCGAATAACCGACCAGTATGGCTAAAAGTCAAGAGTCAACAAAGTCCAGCCCTAAAGAAGAGCTTCACCCAGCGATCGAGCGAGTCAAGAGAATAAGAGACCGATGGACATCTGTTCACTATAGTTATAGTGCTGTGTTCCCTTATCTCCCGCTCAAATCTTAATATTTGTCCTTTGTGTAATATTGGCGCTCAAAACTCCCAGCATGGGGCGATTCTTCTCTTTAACGGGTTTCGGTAGCACCTGAAACTGGCCAACTATCCGTTAATGTTTTCCCCATTGTTGACCCAGCCAGGATGTGTACGAATCGTCTCCCTGACTGGTTTTGGGGGCCCCCGAATACTTGCTTAATCACCCGTCAATGTCTCTCTCATTGTAGAGCCGGGGGGGGTATTTGTGTATTGATGTGTCTGGATGGGCCTTCGATTGCCCAGTACAATGATCCTTACTTGTGCATGGAAAACGATTCCAGCACTTATATCTTTGCTATTGTTCCAAATGCAAACAGGTTGCATCCTGTCTTTATCAATGTTTACCGAGTATGATCCAATCTTATATTGAATGTTTATTCGACGCCATCTTGTCTGCCCACTGTATTTCTGGAAGCTTCTGCCACGATGCGCGGCGGCCATTTTACAGGCTTCTGTGTCCTTTATATCAGGACAGCATTTCGTTTAATAAAACTGATCAAACGAATCTGCTTCTCTTGTGTTATTTTGAATCGCGATAATTGCGAAACTTTACAGTGAATGCTTACACCATGTGCAGCTTGTAAATCAGAAGAGGTTGTGGGATGAAGGAGAAGTGGGATGTGAGAAGGAGGATTACGTATGAGGATACCGGCATCTTGTATTATTTCCGGCCTGCCACTGGCCACGGGCTCAGCAATGCCCCTCCCAATAATGGCCAGCACCGTCTCCTCCATGGGGGTCAGGTTATGCAGGTGCGCCTGTCCCCCGTTAGGTCCTGCTGGCACCAGTTGTGAGCCACCTTTTCCTGCAAGAGAAGTATGTCAGTGAGTGTGGTGCAATGTGTGTGGGTGATATACCTGTCATGGTTGAATAGCTGACAGTGTGTGCAAGCTGCGAGATGTGCATGTGAGACTTGCAGCAGTGGTAAGTGTGTGAGAGTGAGGTGAAGCTATGAATGTGAGGTATGAGTCGTGATTGCTAGAGATTGTTGGTCGGTGAGTGATGGGGATGTGGTGCATTGAGCAGTGTGTGAGGTTAGTGGTGCAGGTGGTGGGATATGGCAATTAAAGATGAATTCACTGCCCTTGACCACTCGTGTGAGGTCATTAAACTTCTTCCTGCACTGCATCCTGGTCCTCGGAGCTACACTGCTGGCATTCATCACACCAGCTATCTGCTCCCATTGGATTTGAGACATTTGCCTAGAGAATCCTGGCCCCTGTGGAAGCAGAACCTCTCACCTCGAGTTGACCCCCTGCACCAAGCCCTCCAGTGCTGCATCAGAGAACCTTGGTGTACGCTCTCTCCCCTGTTGCGACATAATAGGTTTTTTTTCCTCCTCTCACTCTCTTCCCCAGCCAGTTTAATGATTTGCTGCAGGCAGAATGCACCTCCCCATTAAGAGGTGCAGACTGCCTTTAAGAAGTGCAGGCTAGCATTATCTAGCTAAATTTCATCTGCTAGCCTTGCAGGAACATGGGGCCCTTGCTGAGCATTCAGCCATTCAGTAGCGCGTTCAGCGCTGAGTTCAATGCTGCGATCATGCTAATCAGCAGGCAGCACGAAGTTAGCATGCTGCCTGCATTCCTTTGAACGGGCGCGGGGTGATCACAAACGAATTTCTAGGCCAAAGTATTAGGAAAGAGAGAGAAAGTGAGAGTGAGAAAGAAAGGGAGGAAAAGAAAGGAAGAAAGGAAAGAGAATGAAAGAGAAAGGAAGAGAAAGAAAGAAAGATAAAGCATTAGACAAAGAGAGTGAGAGAATGAGAATAAAGAAAGGAAGGAAAGAAATAATGAAAGAGAATGAAAGAAAGAGGGAAACACAGAAATAGAAAGAGAGAAAGGACAGACAGTCTCACATTTATATAAAGTGCAAGAACCCGACAGTGGGAAAAATATAGGGTGAAAGTAAAGACTCTTATCTTGATAGGGAAAAGATAAATGTATTCTGAAAATTGGAGTGTGCAAAAGGTTAAAAAAACATTTGCAAATGAATGCTGGAAAATTTTGTAAATGCAGTAAAACTTAAAATTACTCAGAATCATAGAATGATACAGCACAGAAGATGTCCATTCGGCCCATCGTGTCTGTGCCGGATCTTTGTTAGGGCTATCCAATTACTCCCACTCCCCTGTTCTTTTCCCATGGCCTTGCAAATTTTTTCCTACAATTATATGTCCAACACCCTTTTGAAAGTTACTATTGAATCTGCTTCCACCACTCTTTCAGGTAGTACATTCCAGATCACAACAACTCACTATGCAAAAATAAATTTCCTCATGTCGCCTCTGGCTCTTTTGCCAATTACCTTAAATCTGTGTCCTCTAGTTGCCGACCGTTCTGCCACTGGAAACAGTTTCTCCTTATTTTATCTATCAAAACCCTTCATGATTTTGAAAACCTCTTTCAAATCTCCTCTTAACCTTCTCTGCTCTAAGGAAAACAACCCCACAGTCTCTCCACATAACTGAAGTCCCTTATCCCTGGTACAATTCTAGAAAATCTTTTCTGCACCCTCTCTAAGGCCTTGGCATCCTTCCTCAAGATTGGTGCCCAGAATTGGACACAATACTCCAGCTGAATCCTAACCAGTGTTTTATAAAGGTTTAGCATAACTTCCTTGCTTTTAGGGGGCGATTTTCCCACTGGGGGCAAGATGGAGGCGGGTTTCGGTTTGGGCAGGTTTGAAACCCGCCTCCACTGATAGTTTTCAAAAAATTGCGATTTTCCCCTGATTGGCCACTTGATTTCAGAGGTGTGGGATGCCCTTGGTCAATTAGTGTTTTGGGACTGAAATTCGCCTCTGCTGACATCACTTTTCCAGCCTGATTTTAGGGCTTCTTGCTGCCTTGGATCATTCCACTGGATTTCTGCCTATGCTGCACCACCTACAACATATTCTGAGAAACCATTATGTCCAATTCCAAGGCAAGGGTCTCCCCGAGGCTCTCGGATGAGGCGCTGCAAATGTTGTTTGAGGGGGTGACAGCTAGCAGGGAGGTGCTCTTCCACTCATCTGGGAGGAAGAGGCCTGCCAAAAAAAACAAGGCTGTGTGGGTACAGCTGGCAAGGGATATAACCTCCAGATCTGTGTGCAGATTGGGTGAATGATTCTGTGTATTGATAAAATGCCATCCCTGTTGGAAAGCATTAAAATGATTTGATGCCAAAATGTTGGCGTTATGGCATCTGTTCTTTCGCCTTAGGCAGCTCGACATTGCGGGCTCCGCCACACTTGCGTTGTCAGGTTGGTGGCCAGAGAGTCATGTCCATTGTCAATGATGTCTTAAGATGGAGCCAAGGACTTGTGCCAACTTGAGCAACCTATGCAAATCTGGCCAGGATAAGTTAATCCCTTGCATCACGGGCAGCCATGTGCTCGCGTGCTGCCGCTGCTGCTGGTCGATACACCGGCGCTCTGACCTCCTCCTGCTCCTCCTCCTCCTGCTCTTCCTCCTCCTCCTGCTCCTCCTCCAGATCCTCCTCCTCCTCAGCCTCCTCCTCAGCCTCCTCATCCTCCTCCTCCTCCTCCTCATCCGAACCTGAGGTCCATGGTGAAAGAAAACGAGTGGTTCCCATGATGCTTATAGATGTCTCCGTTGGGGAAGCGCTCATTGCAAGCGGGGAGAGGGTCTTCCAAGGAGATCCCACAGTTGATTGATTCAAGCTGCAGCACCTCCGACCTTTTAAAGCAAAGTTCTGCCAACTGCAACTAATCCCTGATGAAATAAACAATTTAATGTTGGACCTGCAGCTGTGAGGAGACCACCCACTGGTCAACCCGCCAGGTTTAGCTGGCATGGTTTAGGAGGGTCGTGGAACACGCCGAAATGGTCGAAAATCACGAGGGCCTCTCAAAATAGGCTTAGAGAAGCCCATAACGAGCATTTAATCCTCTTAACAAGCACTCTGGCCAGCTGGAGGCGGGACCGTTTCCCGCCCCGCAAAACCTGCACCGGCAAAATCCCGCGGAGGCGGGTTCCGAACCCGCACTCATTGTTTCTGATTTTCCCGCCTTTCCCGCCTCCAAACACGCCTCCTCGGACGTCAGAAAATCGCCCCCTATACCTCTATTAATAAAGCCAAGGATCCAATATGCTTATTTAACAGCCTTCTCATCTTGTCCTGCCACCTTCAACAATTTGTGAACATACACCCCCAGGTCTCTCTGTTCCTGCACTCACTTTAAAATTGTATCATTTAGCTTATATTGGCTCTCCTCATCCTTCCTACCAATGTATCACTTCACACTTCTCTGTGTTAAATTTCATCTGCCATGCGTCTGCCCATTTCACCAGTCTTTGTCCTCCTGAAGTCTGTTACTATCCTCTTCATTGTTTATTACATTTCCAAGTTTAGTGTCATCTGCAAACATTGAAATTATTCCCTGTATACCCAAGTCCAGGTTATTAATATATATCAAAAAGAGCACTGGTCCTAATAACGACTCCTGGGGAACACCACTGTATACTTCCCTCCAGTCTGAAAAACAACTGTTTACCACTACTTTCTGACCCTTAACCCATTTTGTATTCACACTACCACTGCCCCTTTAATCCCATGGGCTTTAGTTTTGCTAACAAGCTTGTACATTGTAACTTAATGATGAAAATCTGAATTAGTTGCAGACATATACTGCAGGGCTTTAAGTTTTGCGATGGGTATTTGCATTTTGACCTCACAAATCCCAACTATTTTAATTACTATATAATTTTTATTACGATTCCGACATGTTAATGTTGAACTGCTGCCATTAGCACTGCACACAGACAAAGGCAAATACATTTATATAGCGCTTTTCACAACTTCAGGATGTCCCAAAGCACTTTATAGCCAATCAAGTACTTTTGAAGCATAGTCGCTGTTGTAATGTAGGGAACGTCAGCCAATTTGCATACAGCAAACTCCCACAAACAGCAATGAGATAAATAAATGGGTCATCTGTTTTAGTGATGTTGGTTGAGGGATAAATATCAGTCAGGACACCGGGGAGAACTTCACTGCTCTTCTTTAAATAGTGCCATGGGATCTTTTTCAGAGAACAGATGGGCATTGTTGGAGATGCCATCCAAAACATGACACCTCCAACAATGCAGCACTCCCTCAGCCTAGACCTTGTGCTCAAGTCTCATGGAGTGGGACTTGAACCCACGACATTCTGACTCAAAGGGGAGAGTGCTACCCACTGAGCCACGGCTGACACAGAAATTAGTACCACAAATGGACTATAATCTCGGCAGAATTTCCGTACTGTGTAAAATGCAGTTGAGGCTGAGAAATGCTCAAATTTGCCCGGTGTCCCTGTGACTGGACAGGAAGAACAGGGACTCTTTAACCTAAGGGGCAGAATTAGTTATAGCATTATCGTTAACATCACACAGTGAGATGCGAAATGCAGTATCAGCTGTACATGGTAATACATTGGCAAAGCTCATTCACTGCCCCTCTGTCACATATGTAAATAAGATGGAAATTAGGGCCTTTCAGGAACCAAGCAAAGTATATAACCGATTAGATGATATGCTTCAAATTGCAATGGAATGTCTCGCATTCTGTGGTAAGGTTGAGTTTACATCAAATTTTAATTCTGCACAAAGTTGATCAACTGTCATCTGTACAACAGTTTTCATATTCTTTACATATATTGGCCCAAGGTTTCCTGTGGCAGAGCAACGAACGGCACCCGCTGTTAGACTTGCCCTTGCCTGTTTATTCTCCATGATATTTTGCACAGCAAGTTGCTGTAAATGGGAGATGGAAATGGTGTGGCGCCCCCTACAGGGCATCTGGGCTCTGAGTGAACAGGGCAAGCAACGGTGGGGGAAAAATTCGTTAGTGACCATTTTGGGTCATTAACATCGCCTGGGCGCTAAATTTAGCGCCTGGCGAAAAATGGCGGCAGTGATCGCTAACTTCAGTTTTAGCGCCCCAAGAGGGAGGTGGAGCGTTAATTCTTAGAGCACTATCCCTGAATATCGGGGTGGTGCGTTCTGCAGCGTTACGCACTGGGCCACGTAGCATTGTCGCTTGGAAGGCCTCTTCCCCTCATTAAAGGGGAGGGCCCAAGCCCACAACTCTGCGGGACCCTACCTGGACCACCAGGGAGCCGGGTGCTGTGCCAGCAGCCTAGCACTCAAGAGGAGTGCCGGGCTGCCAGATCACGGCATGGAGCTCGTGTTCCAAGACACAACGGGCCATGACAAATAAGCCGGCCGATTCTTTTTCCGCCCGCCCACCACCTTCCCTTTAGTTAGTGAGCCTCCTGCCGCTCCATTCCCGCCCTCTGAATCGGTCACTGTCTTCGCCCGGCACAGATTCAGGGGGCACGGGCCATTTTGCAGGCGGGGCAAAAACAGGGCGCTGCGCACAGTGATGATGTCGTCATCGCCTGCACAGCGGAGTGGGGCACTACCGGTTTCCGCCACCGCTAAACTCACACTGAATTTAGCAGGAGTTGCTAGCGGCGCCGCGCCTGGGTGAAAGTCATTTACGCCCCTTTAGTGCCCCCCACTATGGGAGGCGCAAATGTTCCGAATTTCTAGCCAGGTGTATCTCCTTAACCAACCAGATTGAAGAATTGTGAAATTAACAGCTCAAGGAAGTGTAAATTAGTGTCAAATCTGGTACAGAAAGAGAAATAAAGAGCGAAAGAAAGATTGAATTAAGAGAGAGAGCTAAAAGAGAAAGAAAAAATAATCTCCACCAACAATTGAAACCTGAGAGAATGAGACTCCATACTTGCAATAGTTAATTTCCAGTGCTAGAGAGGTTGATTGGCAGTAATTAACACTTAACACATTGTTAAAAGGGTGCTTAGACTTGAAAGGATTGGCTTAACTTTCTGTAGTGAGTTTAGTTCATATCTACCACGCAAGAACAAGAACTTCACGTTGCTCAATGCATTTGAATGGTGAGGCAGATAGCTAATGCCTCTGAAACTCAGCATCAAAAAAAGTTACAAACAAATGCAGCAAGACAGATAGAGATTGTAATACAGAATATAATCAATACACTGCAATGACTGAATGTTTACTGCTACAGATCTCCTGTATGCCTAAACCTGAAGACCAGGCCATTTTGGAAGAACACAGCTATACCAGAGTAAACATCTGGGTTTTGTGGCATACCATAACCTTCAAAAAGGAGCCACATGGATGAAAAGAGAGCTCTAAATGCCAACATAAAACCTAGACAGTGCAGTGCTGAGGGAGCGCTGCACTGTCAGAGGTGCTGTCTTTTGGATGAGACATTAAACCGAGGCCCCGCCTGCCCTCTCAGGTGGATGTAAAAGACCCATGGCACTATTTTGAAGAAGAGCAGGGAAGTTCTCCCTGGTGTCCTGGCCAATATTTTTCCCTCAATCAAAACATCACTAAAAGACAGATTACCTGTTCATTGCTGTTTGTGCGAACTTGTTGTGCCAAAATTGACTGCCACGTTTCCTACATTACAACAGTACTACACTTCAAAAGTACTTCATTGGCTGTAAAGTGCTTTGGGACATTATGAGGTAGCGAAAGGCGCTATATAAATGCTATATAAATTCTTTCTGTCTTTAACATTGATTCTTAATTCATGCATGGGAATAATGCAGATCTTTAGATATACGGCGCCTCTTTAACCTGCAGTTGCATTCCCTTAAGTACTGGGTGCTTTCTGAATAATTATATAACTAATGGCATCATATTTTCTCCATTAAAGATAAATGAATTCAGGCGAAATTCTAATTACTCCTTCTGTAGTCTATAAAGTCCTCTGGTGCTGCTACTGGCCTGAGTTTTCTTATTAAATTAGCGATAAGTACAGGAGGCCTTTGGGTTACTAAAACAAAATACTCATACAGTAGTGTTTAAATATTAACCACGTTTATTTAAATAGTCTACATTATTAGTCGCAGCCCAGCAATGACAGTGCTAAGGTATTTGACTGCAGGCAAGGGAACCATAGCATCTACAAGCAGCAAGGGAACCATTCATTTTCTTTCTGCATGGACCTCAGATGAGGAGGAGGAGGAGGAGGAGATCAGAGCCCAGGATGCAAGGGATGAACTTATCATGGCCAGATTTGCATAGGTTGCCCAAGTTGGCACATGTCCTTTGCTCCATCCTAGGACATCATTGACAATGGACTCTCTGGCCTCCTTTCACTCAGGCCACCAACCTGACAACGCAAGTGTGGCGGTGCCCGCAATGTGGAGCTGCCTAAGGCGAAAGAACAGATGCCATAACGCCAACATTTTGGCTTCAAATCATTTTAATGCTTTCCAACAGGGATGGCATTTCATCAATACACAGAAACAGTCTCCCAATCTGCACACAGATCTGGAGGTTTAATCCCTTGCCAGCTGTACCCACACAGCCTTGGTTTCTTTGGCAGGCCTCTTCCTCCAAGATGAGTGGAAGAGCACCTCCATGCTAGCTGTCACCCCCTCCAACAACATTTGCAGCGCCTCATCCGAGAGCCTCGGGTAGGCCCTTGCCTTGTATTTGGACATAGTGGTTTCTCAAAAGATGTTGGAGGTGGTGCAGGAGATGCAGAAATGCTGTGGAGTGAGCCAAGAGTGCAAGAAGCCATAAAATCAGACTAGAAAAGTGCTGTCAACAGAGGCAAGTTTCAGTCCCAAAACACTAATTGAGCAAGGGCATCCCACACCTCTGAAATCAAGTGGCCAATCATGGGAAAATCGCAAATTTTTGAAACCTATCAGTGGAGGCGGGTTTCAAACCCACCCAAACTGAAACCCGCCTCCATCTCGCCTCCAGTGGGGAAATCGCCCCCAAAGAGTAGAATAGAAATTCGGAAAAACTAAACCTATGTTACTAGCAAGGCTGCCAGCTGATTTACGGTTTTCACCGTAAGATGGATGGAAATCAAATCCATTAACTCCAATGAAACTCCAGGAATCCCCTATAATAAAACCATGCCACTAAATTCGGCTCCGTAGTGCCCGGTTTTTGGGCGCTATGGGTGCCGATTTGGGTCCAAAAAGGCTTCCGAGGAGCGTGCGCACACTTCTGGTGCGGGCCTCGCCGTACGCCATTTTGGGTAGGATGTTAGCGCGGGCGCTGGGAGTGTGCGCCAGAAGAATGCAGGGTGTGCAGATCGTGACGTCAATCAGCATGCAACGCTAATTTGATGCCAGCGCTGCTATTATCAATCTCAGCGTTGGAGCTAATGGCCTCACTTAACCTTTCATAGCTGAACACATGTTCAGCAGCAGGAAGGAGCCCCCCCCCCCCACCACCACCCCCTCCCACCACCACCAGCGCTATTTAAAGGGATCATCAACTACTTACAGGTTAGTTGCTGATTGATTCCTACTGGCTCTTGGTGAGTTAGTACAAGAGTTTGGTGGTCTATTATCTTATTTGAAGTTGCTGAAGTGTCCATGGCGTGATGTGCCAGCTTACTTCAAGGCTTCTGC
Source organism: Squalus acanthias (assembly GCA_030390025.1). NCBI lineage: Eukaryota > Metazoa > Chordata > Chondrichthyes > Squaliformes > Squalidae > Squalus > Squalus acanthias. The sequence continues at coordinate 29,767,799 of CM059433.1, forward strand.
TCAGACCAGTTGCTCCCAGACACGGGTGCTGTGGTTTGTATCCCCCTTGACCTTCAGCATGACAGGGAGAATGAGCAGAGGCAACACAGAGGAGGACAAGCTGCTCGGAAAGGGAAGAGGAGAAGGGGCATCGTGATCCCCGCACCCTTTTTCGTGGGCAAGTGAAGTTTTCCCCCCCCAGAATTTGACATATTCAGTCCTCATAAATCAACAGTGCTCATTATTGCAGCCTACTTTTAATTCAGTCAGATTATTACAGTCTACTCTTAATTCAAAGTGGATTAATTCAAATCTGACCATTCAATATTTTCAGCAACAATATTTCTTTATGTTGCTTTACCCATGTTATTGGATAATTCAATATTCTGAATGCAAAAAATACTGAATTATCCAGAGTAAGCTGTTGTCATGTGGTTACAACGGATCCAACTGTTGTGCTCCACTTACCAATCCCAGAAGAAAGGTTTTTCAGTAAAGTGACAGGTTTGTTTTGTAACACTGAGCACCTTTTCGTAATAGAATACATATTTTAAGACATTATTATCGTACACCTCATTTAAATTGACAGTATAGACTTTTATCTCTCGCACTGATTGCTCCAAGGGATAAGACACTAAATATTTATTAGCTTGTGCAATACAGATGATTCTTTCCACATGTGAAGGTTACTGTTTCAATCCTGTGTTTTTGAGGTGTTTATGTACAGCAACTTTACGACTGCATGTCAGCTGGCATTTTCCTAGCCCGCGTGTTTGTACAATGTGAGAATTTCTACCTTTGAGGTACGGTGAGCCTTGGGAAGGTGCACCAACAGAGCTGGATGTTATCGTGCTTGACCTCTGACTTGACTGTTTGGTTACAGTGTGAGCTATTCACAATCACTCTCCTCGTACTAAAAGAAAGACTTGCATAACATATCGTGCCTTTCACAACATTCTGAAAGCACTTTACAGCAAATGATGTACTTTTGAAGTGTAGTCACTGTTGTAATGTAGGAAATGAGGCAGCCAATTTGCACACAGCAAACTCCCACAAACAGTAATTCTGATAATGACCAGATAATGGGGGCAAAATTGGGTCGCGCCCCCTTTGGGGCGCTAACTTCGTCGGGGCGCTACCTTTAGCGCCCCGAAAAAATTAGCACCCCCATGCCCGAAATTCACTGGTAGCACCCTCTTGGGGCACTGCGACCCAGGGCCCAGCTCAAGAGAAGTGCCGGGCTCACGGAGCGCAGCTGGCACCCCGCGGGGGGGCTTCACAGGAGGCCAGGGACAGCAACGGGGGCAGATGCTGGCAGGTGGCCAGCAACAAAAATGGCCACCCAGCACCTCCCCTTTAATTTGCGCTGCCCCAGCCGCAGGTAGGCCCCCTTGACCCTAGCCTCCGGCAGTAAGTCTGGGGACGCTACCGAAGATTGCAGCCGGGGTGCGAGCGGGGCGCTGCGCACAGCGATGACGTCATCGCCAGATGTGCAGCGCCGCAGGGTGCTAACGGTTATCGCCACCGCTAACCTCCCGCTGAATTTTGCGGGAGGCGTTAGCGGCGGCGCGCCCGGGCGCTAGTTGCTTTGCGCCCCGCGCTAACGAGAGGCGCAAATCAACCGAATTTTCCCCCCCATCTGTTTTAGGAGTTGGTTGAGGGATATATATTGGCCATATTGCTAAGGATGAGACGGAGGCGCACAACTGTCCAAGCTGCTCATCAAATAAACCCAGGCAGAGAGGACTTGCGGGAAGGAAGGGAGGAGGACAGTAGGAGTATGTTTGTGTGTGTGTGCACGAGGCCGATGTAGCAGAGCCTGGTCTCCAATCGTCTTGGATCCCCTTGCCATTGGACCAAGACCGTGCTCTGTCAAGCCCGTGTGGTAGCTGGTGTGCAACGGCCAGTCCACATTAAAAGAATTCACGCACAGGCATCTTCCACCCTTTAAAATGAAGTTCGGGACCTGGAACGTCAGGACCCTCATGGACAACCCCAACAGCGACAGACCGGAACGCCGTACTACTCCGCCCCTTCAACCACTGTCTGCCCCACCTGTGACAGAGACTGTAGGTCCCGCATTGGACTCATCAGTCACCTGAGAACTCATTTTTAGAGTGGAAGCAAGTCATCCTCGGTTCTGAGGGACTGCCTAAGAAGGAGAAGGATATATTGGCCAGGACACCAGGGAGAACTCCCCAGCTCTTCTTTGAAATAGTGCCAGCGGATCTTTTACATCCACCTGAGAGGGGTCTCATCCGAAAGACGACACCTCCAACAGTGCAGTGCTCCCTCAGTACTGCACTGGAGTGTTAACCTAGATTTTGGGCTCAAATCTCTGGAGTGGGACTGTGAGCCCACAACCTGCTGACTCAGAGGTGAGAGTGCTACCACTGAGCCAAGGCTGGTGCACAAGAAAATCTATCGCATTGTGTCAACAGCTGTTTTCTGGATGACAGGGTAAATGTGCCGGTAATTTACTGCAGTGTTTGCGAGATGAATTTTCTCATGTTTCCCCCACAAGTACTTAATGGCTTCAAGAGCTGAAAGTTCATAAAGCTTTAGTCGCCTCTTGGTGTAATGTCACTCCTACTCTAGGATGAGTCGCTGTGCGTGCGACTGTTGGCGGTATTGGAATGGCCTCAAAAGGTAACATCACTCAGTGGATGACAGATAAACACATCAATCAAGAGTCCCGACAACTTGTAATTTCCAACACTTGAAGCCGTTAAGTACTTATGGGGAGACTAGGGAAAAATCAGCACGCCAGCATTACAGTAAATTACTGGCGCATTTACCGTACCACCCAGCAAAGTGCTTCAACTGGGTTGGTGCAATGTGATAGATTTTCTGGCGATTAGCTCAGAGCCTGGCAACGCGCCAGTTTGAGGCCTGAAGATTGGGCCGGAACCTTCGCAAACAAGAGGGGGAGGAGACGGGGGTCGCGATTGGAGAGGGTGGGTGTCTTCGGGCACCAGCAGCCCAAATTATTTTTGTGGGACACAGAGGAGCACTCCTGCTCCTTCCGGGGCCCACAAAAATAATTCGACAGTTACCCTTAGAGGGCCTCTTCGGTTCCATCGCTGGTGGAACTGGTCGGAGAGAGCACTGCGCAGGCTCTGACCAGTTCCAACCTAAAATGGCGATCGGAATCCAATTTATGTCATAAGACCCCGATTTCCATATTAAAAGGGACCTATCACCTGAAACAGATGGATGATTTGGACATCAGTCAGTCGGCCACTTTAAAATGGCGCCGGCTGCACTGCCGGTGTTAATGGGGTGGGAAGGCTACCAACCCCATTTTGAGGCCGTTACCACCCCGTTAGCAGAAGGTGAAGGGAGTCAAAATCGACCCCACCACGTGTCAGCCTGGCTTAATTGTCAGCACTCTTTCATTTGAGTCAGAAGGTGGCAGATTCACGCCACACTCTAGGATTTGGTTACGTAATCTAGGTTGACACTCGGGTGCGGTACGGAGGGAATGGTACATTGTTGGAGGTGCCGTCTTTCAGACGTGATGTAGGTTGGGAAAGGTCTCATGGCACAATTAGAATAAGAGCAGTGAATGGCCAAGATTCTCCACTCAACTGGCACTCCAAAAAAAAACAGATTAACATTACATTTTCTGTTTGTGGAACCTTGCTGTGCGTAAATTGGCTGCTGCATTTGCCTACACAACTACAGTGACTGCACTTCAAAAAATAACTAATCGGTTGTGACGCGCGTTGGAAGTCTTTTAAGTTTGCATCTGTTTGATTATGAATTTGAATTTTAAATCGAGAGTATTAGGACTGCAGAGATTATTTTAATGCATGAGATGGCCTTCGCTCCACTCTGGAGATGTTTGGCCACAATTGCTGCTACCATTTAGAGGAAAGGCTATGGGGAAAGAGCAAGGGAGTGGGTTTAATTGGATAGCTGTTTCAAAGAGTCAGCACAGGCACAATGGGCAAAATGGCCTCCTTCTGCGCTGTATGATTGTATGCGAGAAATTAGGGATCAAGCAAGGTAACCATATTTATTGTGGTTGATACTTTTCTCCATTTGTAATCGAAAGGACAAATTCTACTATTCCCCTGTTTAAATTTCTAGCAGCGAGATTCATTGTCATAGTACATAGATGACACAATGATGAACCCTTTCATCATTACCACTTACTGTTAAATCCCATTAATAACATTCTGCTTCAGATCTACATTTGGCAGATAAAGAAATGTCAATGCTGAGAGTTCAGCCCCTGACCAGTAGGTAAAATTGAGCCTTGTCTGCTGTGAAGTTTATATTTATCACAATGCTGCTCTCCACTCATGTACCTCATTCACATATAGTGCACTTTAATTATCTGCAGTGTCAATTCATATTGATTGTGCTCCATTACTTATAGTAATTCACACCTGATGTATCCCATTACTGCTTTTTGTACTCCTCTAATGTGTGGCATTTTCCATTCACAGACTGTACTCTACACAGACAGCAAACTCTATTCACAGACTCTACTCTACACAGACTTTTGTTGTTTCGGATGACAGGAAAAAGCTTATAATGGGCTGTCTAGATTGTCTACCCATTCGATGGCCTCCTGAGATGCCGAGTGGAGAAATGAGGTGCCTCCCACAACAGATCTCAGTGGGCAGGTTGATGAGATGTGTTCCATGGTCTGGGACTCATGGCCACAATCGCACTTTGGGTCGTCCCTCATCTTCCACTTGTGGAGCAGGCGGCCGCATCGTCCACACCCTGTGCGGATTGGGTTGAGCGCTGCCCACTGTCTTCGAGGGAGGTCGATGCCAGGAACCTCTGCTGTTGGGTCAGTGATGAGGTGTTGGTTCTTTAAGTTGCACGCATTCCACAATTCTGTCTATCTGAATATGGGAATGTCGATGTTGCTTATGATTTTTTCCACCTCACTGAGCACGGTGGCATCGCGACGGATGGCAGGCGGAGCAATGTGGGACAGCACCGAGAGCCACTCAGTTGGAGTGGACTTGAGCGTCCCTGACACTGTCCTCATGGTGGCATTTAGCTGCTCGTCCACGATCTTTGTGTGGCAACTGCAGGACCATGAGGCGTTGAGCTCTTTCCTGGCGGCGTTGTTGTTCAGATGGAACGCCGACACAACTGTCTTCTCTGGCTTGGGGCGGAGGCATTCCAGTAGGTCCAGGTAGCTTGTGAACGTCCTACTTGCTTCCTCTGGTGTTGATGCTTGCGTCAGCAGTGCTATGTCATCGGCATAGGCGACCTACCGGGATTTGGTGCCGGGCATGTCCGCCGTATAGATGTTAAAAAAGGCCAGTGCGAGCACTGACCCCTGTGGCAGACCGTTGTTGAGCGTCCGTGTTCGGCTGGTCTTGTCACCAAGATAGACGCGGAACTTCCGGTTGCTCGTTAGGGTGTTGATAAGCCTCAGAGTCTTACAGCATTGGATGATTATTGAAGCTTCAGTAGCAGACCTTCATGCCAGACAGTGTCATATGTCGACGACAAGTCTATGACGGCAGCTCCAGTCTTCAGTTGCTTCTGAAACTCTGCCTCAATGTTGGTGGAGAGTGCAAGGAGGTGGTCAGAGCAGCTTCTTCCCTCTCTGAAGCCCACCTGCTCGTTTGGGAGGACGGCTTTTAAAACCAGTTTTATCCAGTTCAGGATGATCCATTCGACCACCTTGTAAACCGTAGACAAAAGGGTATTGGGGCGGTAGCTTTTAGGATCGTTGGCTGGCTTTCCTGGCTTTAGGATGTTAATGACTTTGGAATGGCGCCAAATTTCTGGGATTATCCCAGTGTCAAGAATGTTGGAGACGAGTCGTCCATCCATTTAGGCCCTGGTTCTTGAGAAATTCTGGGTAGATGCCATTGATCCCGGCGGCCTTCCCAGACTTGGTGGCTTTCAGTGCTGTGTCCACCTCTTCGGTGGTGAAGGCCCTGGAAAGGTGGTGTGGGTTAGGAAGCGGGCCGCAATGGCATCTGCACTGACCTTTGGCACCTTACGTGGGGCCAGTGAGACAGGCGCCAAGCCAGCGGAGCAGGTTCCAGGGTTTCCTGCTGGAGTGCGAGAAATCCAAGTTTTTGGTGGTTTTTCACCATTGCGCTAAGCTGGCTTCGTCCAGGGAATCCATGAGTGCTGTTGCTGTACCTGGGTCTTGAGTGACATTGAACTCTGCCAGCAGTCTCGCACTCTCCTGGGACCAGCATGGCACATATTCTTTCCTGCTTCTGGCGGCTACTGGAGCTGATGGCAACCTACACGCGTCTCCGTGTGTGTGCTAGTTCACCGAGAACTTACCGGCTAATGTCATCAAGAAGATGACCGAATGCCCGAAAGCAGCCTCCCAGTCTGAAAAGCATGACAGCGTCTACACAGACTGTGCACTCTATTCATGCCCTCTGAGTTCACGCACAGTGTACGCCATTTAACATATGTTGTATTCCATTCGCAGATTGTTGGCAGATACACTTGTAATATATTTCATTCATAGATAGCGAGTTCCATTCACCCATGATTTCCTGCATTTACAACTTGTAATTTCCCCATCCATCCTGTTTTCAAATCACGGCACACTTGAAGGGTTGTGGTAGGGTAAATAGGGAAGGACCACTTCCTCTGGTTGGAGAGACAGTGTCAAGGACTCAGCACTTAGAGAGTGAGAAGAGTGGTTCGGAGACATTTCTTTACATCGGGAATTTTTAGAGCAGGAAATTCTTCCCTACAGGGAGTAGTTGAGACAGAACATTGCACCTTGTAAGAGAAAAATGGATAATCATTTGAATCAGGGAAAGATACAGGGCTATGAGGAGAGCGTGAGGCAATGGGATTAGTTTGGATTGCTCTAGCAAGGATATTATGGGCTGAACAGCCTCCTTCTTTGTTGTGTTTCTATATTTAATCCAATCATTACACATTGTGGTCACACATGGTGCATTCCATTTACCACATGGCAGAATGATACAGCATAGAAGGAGGCCATTCGGCCCATCGTGCCTGTGCCGGCTCTTTGAAAGATCTGTCCAATTAATCCCACTCCCCTGCTCTTTCCCCATAGCCCTGTAACTTTTTTCCCTTCAAGAATTTATCCAAGTCCCTTTTGAAAGTTACTACTGAATCTGCTTCCACCGTCCTTTCAGGCAGTGCATTCCAGATCATAAGAACTCGCTGTGTCAAAAAATGTTTCCTCATGTTGCCTCTGGTTCTTTTGCCAATCACTTTAAATCTGTATCATCTCGTTATCGACCCTTCTACCACTGGAAACAATCTCTCCTTATTTACTCTATCAAAACCATTCATGATATTGAGCACCTCTATCAAATCTCCTCTTAATCTTCTCTGCTCTAAGGAGAAAAACCCCAGCTTCTCCAGTGTCTCCACATAACTGAAGTCTCTCATTCCTGGTATCATTCTAATAAATCTCTTCTGCACCCTCTTTAAGGCCTTGACATCCTTTCTAAAGTGTGGTGCCCAAAATTGAACATAATACTCCAGCTGAGGCCTAGCCAGTGTTTTATAAAGGTTTAGCATAACTTCCTTGTTTTTGTACTCTATTCCTCTATTAATAAAGCCAAGGATCCCATATGCTTTTTTAACAGCCTTCTCAACTTGTATTGCCACCTTCAAAGGTTTGTGTATACACACCCCCAGGTCTCTCTGTTACTGCACTCCTCATTCTTCCTACCAAAATGCATCACTTCACACTTCTCTGCGTTAAATTTAATCTGCCATGTGTCGGCCCATTCCACCAGCCTGTCTATGTCCTCCTGAAGTCTGTTACTATCCTCTTCATTGTTAACTACATTTCTGACTTTAGTATCATCTGCAAATTTTGAAATTATTCCCTGTATCCTCAAGTCCAGGTCATTAACATATATCAAAAAGTGCAGTGGTCCTAATACCGACCCCTGGGGAACACCACTGTGTACTTCCCTCCAGTCTGAAAAACAACTGTTCACCACTACTCTCTGCTTTCTGTCCCTTAGCCAATTTTGTATCCACACTGCCACTGCCCCTTTAATCTCATGGGCTTTAATTTTGCTAACAAGCTTGTTCCTCCACTTTTCACAATTTTAACCCCCCACACGCCTCCAAACCCACCTCCACGGGTCAATGAAAATCCAGCCCTCTGTCTCCGATGCATCTGTACTGACAATGCTATCTTCCATACCAGTGCTTCCGATATGTCTTCCTTTTCCCTCAATCAAGGATTCCCCTCCACTGTGGTTGACATGGCCCTCAACCGTGTCTGTCCCAGTTCCCACACGTCTACTCTCACCTCTTGCCCTCCCTCCCAAAACCAGGAATAGGGTTCCCCTTGTCCTCACGTTCCACCCCACCAGCCTTCACATTCAATGGATCATCCTCCGCCATTTCTGCCACCTCCAGCATGATGCCACCACAAAACACATCTTTCCCTCCCTTTCCCTTCCCTTTCAGCATTCTGTAGTGACCATATATGTGCACAAATCATTGAAGGTGGCAGAGCAGGTTGAGAAAGCAGTTAAAAAAGCTTATGGGATCCTGGGCTTCATGAATAGAGGCATAGAGTACAAAAGCATAGAAATTATGATGAACCTGTATAAAACACTGGTTTGGCCTCAACTGGAGTATTATGTCCAATTCTGGGCACCGCACTTCAGGAAGGATGTGAAGGCATTAGAGAGGGTGCAGAAAAGATTTACGAGAATGATTCCAGGGATGAGGGACTTCAGTTACATGGATAGACTGGAGAAGCTGGGGTTGTTCTCCTTAGAGCAGAGAAGGTTGAGAGGAGATTTGATAGAGGTGTTCAAAATCATAAGGGGTCTGGACAGAGTAGATAGAGAGAAACTGTTCGCATTGACAGAAGTGTCGCGAACCAGAGGACACAGATTTAAGGTGATTGGCAAAAGAACCAAAGGCGACTTAAGAAAAACCTTTTTTACACAACAAGTGGTTAGGATCTGGAATGTACTGCCTGAAAGGATGGTGGAGGCAGACTCAATCATGGCTTTGTGGAAGTGTATTTTTAGTTGGATACAAAATGGCTTCTTGGACACAAAATGGCTTCCTAAGACACAGAATATAAAATCTAAAATGGCCTACACAATGTCTGTTAGAAAGATTAGCCAATTGTTTATAGTTTCAACCTAATGAAGGAATTTCAGTTTGTAGACTGTTTTAATTGCCCCCAATAAATAACTTAGGGTTGTAGATCAAAGAAGTCTCCAAGGCTATGGCGTGAATCACTATCTCCCTTGAATTCTAGATGGTGTGGTGGGAGAAATCACACGTCCCCCTTTTGAAGGGATTTCTGCTGTTTTAAATCTTTATGACCTTTAGAAAGTCCTTTCATGTACAGTATACACAAATACTCTTTTAACTTGTTTTATAGGCACTATGCTGTCAATTAATGATTTATTACCATGTCATGTGATATAGGAAGCTTGTATTTTTTTTTGTGTATAAATTTCGAGCAGTTTTTGTATTTGCAGGGTGTCATCATAGCCGGATTTGACTATGGTTGCATCCTCCTTGCAGCAAGTAAAATAATAAACCTTCCTTTGACGATACTTTATGTTTAAAGAGTCTTACTCGGAAGTTGAAACTTCGACAGCTTTCAAAAGGGAGTTGGATAAGTACCTGAAAGGAAAAAAATTGTAGGGCTACGGGGAAAGGGCGGGGGTATGGGACTAGCTGAGGTGCTCTTGCAGAGAGCTGGCACGGGCTCAACGGGCCGAATGGCCTTCTTCCATGCTGTAACCATTCTATGATTCCCTCGGTGACACCCTTGTCCACTCCTCATTCACCCCTAACAGCCTTTCCCCTTCCTATAGCACCTTCCCGTGCAAGTGCAGGAGATGCAACACCTGCCCTTTTACCTCCTCCCTTCCCACCGTCCAGGACCCCAAACACTCTTTCCAGGTAAAACAGCGATTTACTTGTACTTCTTTCAATTTAGTATACTGTATTCACTGCTCATGATGCTCACTGCTACATTGGGGAGACCAAACGCAGACTGTGTGATCGCTTTGCGGAACACCTCCATTCAGTCCTCAAGCGTGAGCCCGAGCTTCCAGTTGATTGTCATTTTAATTTTCTGTCCCCACTCCCACTCTGACTTCTCTGTCCTCGGCCTCCTACACTGTTCCAATGAAGCTCAATGGAAGCTCGAAGAACAGCACCTTATTTTTTGATGAGGCACTTTACAGCCTTCCTGACTCAACAATTTCAGATCATAACTACTGCTCCCTTTTTTACCCCAGACAGCAGGTGCTGGTAATGGTTCTGCTGTTGTCCTCTGGATCCATCTTTTGTTTCCTTACTTGTCCCATTACCACCCCCTTTTACCTTGCACCATCATCCCTTTCGTCATCTAATCTCTCCTGCCTTCCACCCGATCACAGACCTTCCCTTTTCTTCCTTCCTCCCCTCCCCGCTTTCCATGCCTCTGTACTTGCTAAAAACCTGTTACATGTCTAACTTTTTCCAGTTCTGATGGAATATCATCAATATGAAACGTTAACCGTTTCACTCTCCACAGGTGCTACCTGACCTGCTGAGTGTGTCCAGCATTTTCTGTTTTTATTTATAATTTCCAGCATCCGCAGTATTTTGCTTTTCTATCATATTCCTTCTCTTTTCAAGAGACCCAGGATAGCCAACCATCCCTCGTATATCATTCTTGTGGTTTATCTCCATGTTAAAAAAGGTGCAGGAAGTGATGATGAGGAGAGTGTCCGAGATAAGATATTCTATTCAACGCACATGGAATTCAGGGAAAATAAATTGCGAGCCTGTGTTTGGCATTATGAATATGTAAGTCAGTTAATGAGCCATGACTAATGAGCTACACCGATTGAAGCTAAAGATGTCAGTGTTAGAAGTTGTTACCGATCTCAAAGTTAGCACACGAAGTGTCACCCAAATTGCCCGACTTTAGACACCATAATTAACATTCTTTATTGCTTTCAAATTTTGAACGCTCTTTTTCTGAAGTTGGGGTATGGTTCACCTGGAAGTGGCAGCCCCGCTCATACCACAGCCAAGTGGCCAACCTTCATAGATCGAGCCCAGGTGGTGAGTGTCGGCAGGCTCGTTGATCAGTGAGGGCATTGGAGCCAAGCCCTATTTTTTCCTCACTTGGCATCCATTTGTGTGCATACGTTCACACGTGCACACACATGCAGATATGCACATTCTCACGCACACGCACACACACGCACACACACAGCGGCCCTGGAGGAGCAGTAAAAGCAGCAGCCCACAAAAAATATTCAACATTTGCCTTTGGCTGGGCCTCTTCGGCGCCATTGCCTGTGAAACTGGTCGGCTGCCAGTTCCAACCTAAAATGGCAATCGGGGTTCAACTTACGACTTAGGACCCCAATTAACAAGTTAAAAAGATCCTCTCACCTAAAACAGCCGAGCGCTTTAGACACCCGATGGTAGACCCCTTTCAAAATAGAGCCGGTTTTAATGGGGCGGAAAGGCTATCCAGCCCATTTCGAGGCCCTTACTGCCCCGTTAATGCCAAGCGAAAAAAATCAACCCCTTTTGAAGCTGATGACAAAATCTCCGAACTATCAATTCTGCAGAAAGAAAGGCAAAATCCTCAGGTTAGCGGAAACATCTTTTAAGCTTTGCCGCCCTGACTAACAATTTCAGTGCTTCAGTAAGCCTGGCAAAAGTGTTAATATTTCATTGCCGTTTCACATTGACGTTAGATGAAGTAAAAAGCCTGATGCAGGCCCATTGTCTTACCACGTCATCGGGTTAATCTAGTGTTGCCAACTCTGGTTGGATATATCCCTGGAGGTTTCATCACATGACCTCCCACCTCCAACCATCCCTCCCGCAAGCTCCCGTCATTGGTCGCCCAACACATCCAAGCTCACGGTGCTCCGCCTTCCCACGGCCAATTGGAAAGCGAGCAGACTCTTCATTACCCGATTGGATGATTCTTGACTGTCAATCAAATTACCTTCTTCCTATCTCCCATACCTTTATAACTAATAAACAAAATTGTTCATAGAAAATGAAAAACAACACGCAATTTCTTTTAATACGCCGAGAATTTTTCTCCCGGGTTGCTCGTAGCAGTGTCCTGGTGATTAATCTTTAATTCTTGAAGACTCCAGGCCAATCCTGGAGGGTTGGCAACCCCTAGGTTAACCACATAAAACAGAAGACTAAGGCACAGATGCAGCAAAAAAGGTGAAGAAGAAAAAAAACTCAAGCCAAGCAGATCAATAAAGTGTCACTGAATTCCTTTTGTGTTTGCTACAGATTCTGTCAGAATAGCTGGCCAGAATTGATAGTATCGATTGACTCCATCACTTCAGTGTTAAGCTGCAGCCATCGCACAGAATGAAGCCCAAATAATTGTTTCTTTTAAGCAGAAATTAATTTCATAATTTATCCAAAGTGTTGATCGGAAACTAGGAAGGGCAAGGCTTCAACAACAGTAACAACTTGTATTTACATAGTGCCTTTAACGTAGTAAAACATTCCAAGGCAGTTCACAGGAGTATTATAAGACAAAAAATTTGACATTGAGCCCCATAAGGAGAAATTAGGGCAGATGACCAAAAGCTTGGTCAAAGAGGTAGGTTTTAAGGAGCGTCTTAAAGGAGGAAAGAGAGGTAGCGAGGCAGAGAGGATTAGGAAGGGAATTCCAGAGCTTAGGGCCTAAGCAACAGAAGGCACGGCCACCAATGATTGAGCGATTATAATCAGAGATGCTCAAGAGGCCAGAATTTGAGAAGTGCAGATATCTCGAGCGGTTGTGGGCTGTAGGAGATTACTGAGATAGGATAGGGCGAGGCCATGGAGGGATTCGAAAACAGGGATGAGAATTCTGAAATCGAGGCTTTGCTTAACCGGGAGCCAAAGTAGGTCCGCGAGCACAGGGGTGATGGGTGAATGGAACTTGGTGCGAGTTAGGACATAGGCAGCCGAGTTTTGGATGACCTCAAGTTTACGTAGGGTAGAATGTGGGAGGCCAGCCAGGAGTGCATTGGAATAGTCAAGTCTAGAGGTAACAAAGGCATGGATGAGGGTTTCAGCAGCGGATGAGCTGAGGCAAGGGCGGAGACTGGCGATGATACGGAGGTGGAAATAGGCGGTCTTAGTTATGCCGCAGATATGTGGTCGGAAGCTCATTTCAGGGTCAAAAATGACACCAAGGTTGCGAACAGTGTGGTTCAGCCTCAGATACTGTGGGGCCCACCAGACAATGAAGAAAGACTTGCATTTATATAGCATCTTTCATGACCTCAGGACGTCCCAAAGCGCTTCACAGCCAATGAAGTACTTTTGAAGTGTAGTCACTGTTCTGATGTAGAAAACGTGGCAGCCAATTTTAGCACAGCAAGCTTCCACAAACAGGACCAATATAGACAACCAGGTAATCTGTTTTATTTGTTGAGGTATAAATGTTGACCAGGACAGCAGGAGAACTTCCCTGCTCTTCATCAAATAGTGTTTTTGAGTCTTTTACGGCCACTTGAGGGAGCAGATGGGGCCTTGGTTTAACGTCTCATCCAAAATACGGCACCTCTGACAGTTCAGCAGTCCCTCAGTACTGCACTGAAGTATCCATGTAGACTATGTGCTCAAGTCTCTGGAGTGGGGCTTTAAACCACAACCTACTGACTCAGAGGTGATAGAGCTTCCGCTGAGCCAAAGATGACTAGCTATTAACTATCCTTTACCTATTGTATAATAATGACACTTGTACCTGTTGTTGGGCATCCTGAAGAGTTAAATGTTGGGCATCTTGGAGAGTTAAGGATTAATAGTCAAACTTCCTTGTATCTTGGAACAACAGGCTTTCCAAGATAAACAAGATGGCTTTGAAGTGTCATGAGAGGATTGCATGGTTTGTCTTCTGATTTTAGTGTCTGAGTGTTATATACGAGAAATGCTTGTGCAAGCAAATAAGTGACAGTAATGACATCAAGCATGAGTGATTAAATGTGAGAAGTCGCACACCACCAGGTTATAGTCCAACAGTTTTATTTGAAATCACAAGCTTTCGGAGCGCTGCTCCTTCGTCAGACTTCACCTGACAAAGGAGCAGCGCTCCGAAAGCTTGTGATTTCAAATAAAACTGTTGGACTATAACCTGGTGTTGTGCGACTTCTCACATTTGTCCACCCCAGTCCAACACCAGCATCTCCACATCATGAGTGATTAAGGTGTAACTTTGATGGCTTGGGTAATAAGCATAGATAAAGGGATCTATTAACTATAGCATAGAAAGGTAACGGTTAATAAAGCCGATACTTCAAAGGATTCAAGAACAGTTAAGTCAGGAAGGCTTGTTTGAAAGAAGTAGCTTTGAAGTAAACAACTAAAACGGTTCATGTAAATAGACCATTTTCAAAGGATTCAGGAACAGATACATTATGAAGTCTTATCTGTACCATGTACCTTTGATGTAGGCAAAATATGGTGGAAAAAGGAGCATAGTTTTCAACAGTTCTTCAGAGAGATCAAAGGATAGAGAAACCGAAAGCCACTCTCTATGTCGGGGTGGACCTATACTGGATATCAATAAAGTCTATTCTGTATTATCCACCATCAAGTGTCTCATGCTTACTCAAAACGTGTCATTGTGAACCATAGCATGAAGGAGGTTGATTAACAGGAAAACTTTAGCACCTGTAATGTATTGATAAGATTGCAAAGGCCAATATAATAGGATTTTCCACTGCTCAACAAGTTAGCCCATTAAGTAGCTGAGTCATACAGAAGAAGGGCCAAGTTTTGATTCCTGGTCTGTGCTGAGTGCAACAGGGGTGCTACAATTGGCCTCAACACCTTTGAACTTCACACGGAAAAATTGACCATAGTCCTGAATGCCATCCAGTGCTCGAAATGTGGGTGAGCACAAGATCCAATTTGACTTTGGTGCTTCCCATGGTGGATTAGACCACTGGCAGTCACTGTCAAGGACCATGTATGAACAATGGCCACTTAACCGAGGTACTAGTGGGTGACCAGTACTTAAGGAGTGGTTATCCCATTAGGGAGTCACTGCCTTCAGGAGAGAAGGAAAGGGGTGAAAATATAATGAGGGGAAAAAGAACATTCTGGATGTAAAGAAGCACTGGAGCCTGGAATCATGGGCACTATCTTGCTGGCCCTGGAGAGGCGGGTATGGAGGCGGGACTGCCAGGAAAATGGCAGAATCTGGGGTCGGGAATCCGCCCCCAACCCGCATCCGTGCCATCTTGCCAGGAGGCGGGTAGCTGACCCGCGCTGGGTCCCGTCTCCTTGGAGGTGGGAAGAGGATTAGTGCCACTTATCTGCCTGTTAACAGGTAAAAAATGAGAAGTTGCACAACACCAGGTTATAGTCCAACAGTTTTATTTAAAATTACGAGCTTTCGGAGCTGTTGCCCCTTCGTCAGGTAAAGGTACAATGAGGGAATCTATTACACAGTATATAAACACAGAAAGCAACTTGTCTGCAGAGATACAATCTTTCAGGGAGGCATTACATCAAAGACACACCAGAGCACAGCCAAGACAATGAGATGGGTCACAGGGGGTCCAACGTGTCAAATCCTGCCATCTGCAGTTGAGTTTCTTCTTTTGTGGTTTTTTTAAATTTAAAAACTGGAAAGACAGACAACGATGTCGAGTCACGTTCTGTAGCATGACATGAACCCGAGATCCCTATTGAGGCCGTCCTCATGGGTGCGGAACTTGGCTATCAGTTTCTGCTCGATGATTTTGCGTTGTCGTGTGTCTCAAAGGCCGCCTTGGAGAATGCTAACCCGCAGATCCGAGGCTGAATGTCCTTGACTGCTGAAGTGTTCCCCGACTGGGAGGTAACAATCCTGCCTGGCGATTGTTGCGCGGTGTCCGTTCATACGTTGTCTCAGTGTCTGCACGGTCTCGCCGATGTACCATGCTCCGGGGCATCCTTTCCTGCAATGTATCAGGTAGACAACATTGGCCGAGTCACATGAGTATGTACCATGTACCTGGTGGGTAGTATCCTCACGTGTCCTCTTTCCAGTTTTTAAATTAAAAAAAACACAAAAAAAAAAATCCAAAAAAACCCCCCAAAAAAACTCAACTGCAGACGGCAGGATTTGACACGTTGGACCCCCTGTGACCCATCTCATTGTCTTGGCTGTGCTCTGGTGTGTCTTTGATGTAATGCCTCTCTGAAAGATTGTATCTCTGCAGACAAATTGCTTTCTGTGTTTATATACTGTGTAATAGATTCCCTCATTGTACCTTTACCTGACGAAGGGGCAACAGCTCCAAAAGCTCGTAATTTTAAATAAAACTGTTGGACTATAACCTGGTGTTGTGCGACTTCTCATTTTTGTCCACCCCAGTCCAACACCAGCATCTCCGCATCATGTTAACAGGTAGTTAACAGGCAGATAAGAGGATTATCCCCATTTTACCCACACAAGTGCGGGCTTCCTGAAGGCTGCGAACCCCGCCAGGGTCACCGAGGCGAGCAATGGGTCTGCAGGGGTTGGAGGGGTGCAAAAGTGCGCTGTGAAGGTAAGTGATGGGTGCAAGTGTGGTGAGGTGAGTATGTGAGGTAAGTGGAAAGTGTTAGTAAAAGTTTACTTACCTTTGTTTCTTCCTGCAGGCTTCAAGAGTTGGGTATGCGAAGAGTCTCGCAGCTCCGCGTCAGAGATGACAGATGGCTACTGCATTCTCCAATGCAGCAACCATCTAATTTCTGCTAAATAAAGAGGTTTGATGAGTCTTGAATTCAAGTACACATCAAACTACAGAGAATGTAAGTGTTTGACAGCTTCACAGAGCTGTCAAACGATGACAATTCATCTGTCAAAAATTTTTGACAGATGAAACGTCATACGTTGATGTTCTCTGTAACCGGCTTTCCCTTAATGGGCCTGCTAAGCCCGCTGGGTGGGCTTAACAAGGTCAATCAAGGGAAAATAGCATGGGTTGGCCAGAAGTTGATGGAGGTTGGACTAAAATCCGACAAGTGGGAGTCCCGCCTCCAAAAGCTCCCCATTGACAAAATCCAGCCCCATGTATCACAATGATCTATTGTCAGAAGAGAAAGGTCTGAAAGCTAATAACAATGAGCCAGTAGTCTGCATAGTCAAGTAAAGTCCAACTGGAGCAACCACAAATCATCAAAAAATAAAGTAGGGCTCATAGTAGAATAATGTTGGAAATGTTAGTGTGTACGAGTGAATTTATCATTTTGTCATTTCAAGTTGTGTCTGGAGTTTTCCACTGTGAGATAGTCGATTAAATCCAATTATTTATTGCACGAGTCCCAAATGAGTTGTAATAGGCGATCATATTTCACCAAGTTTCAAATATTGGTGACCAAATCCAGGGGTATAAAAGGTTCTTGAGAAGGTTATGCCCCAACAGAGTGACAGAGACACTTATACGAGTTGTTACTTATTTATGATGAACCACTTTCGACAAAAGAATGTGCTCTTTAGTGAATTAATAGAGCAATTTCTTTTTAATTAACTTTTTTTTGTAAGGATTGAATTCAATAAATTCAGAATAAACATCACCCAATCTGTTGCGTTACTATTGAAGATACTGCACTTTTAAATTCTTTGTCAGCAGAAATAAGCTACTGAATGAGAATAAATAATTAATGGCTTGATTTTAATTATGAATGGATTCATCTATCAGTTTGTTTTGTACACAGCAGTTAGTTAGCTTTCTGCTCTTTGTTTAAAAGACAGGAAACTTGGTTTTAAAAAATGATACTTCACCATCTGAGTGACTCTTCTTCCAACAATATACCTTCTGTCAGCAATTAACATTGCTTGAGACTTGCAGGCAGTTTTCTCTGCTTTCCCCAAAGCTTCTTTTAACTTCTTTACCCAGAGAGTGGTAAGAATGTGGAACTCGCTTCCGCGTGGAGTAGTTGAGGCGAATCGCATTGATGCATTTAAGGGGAAGCTAGATAAGTACATGAAGGAGAAAGGAATAGAAGGTTATGGTGATAGGGTTAGATGAAGAGGGGTGGGAGGAGGCTCGTGTGGAGCATAAACACCAGCATAGACCAGTTGGGCCGAATGGCCTGCTTCTGTGCTGTAAATTCTATGAAATTCTATGAGGGCAGTTTATAGGTCAACATTAGGGCTCCAGCTATTGACTACTGTCAGAGGTGAAAAAATTAGTCAAGGTTGCATTTCTTCGTGCAACCAGGTAAACCTATCAAACACCAAATGCCCTTTATACATACTCCCAAAGTCAGGCCTTTAGGGAACCCTTCCAAGCTGAGACTTCGCTATCCTAACAGCATGTATTGATGTTTGATTCGTTCCATGATCCAATTCTTCTAGCAGAGCTTGGCCCACCCTATTATACAAAGTAGATACGAAGCACTCAATGGCTATGATCCACCTCGATAAAGCACAAGTCCATCCTATAACTGAATACTGCTCCCAAGAAAAATGCAAATGTAGCACTAGGGTTCATTTCTAGAGGAATAAAATTTAAAAGCAGAAAGGTTATGTTAAACCTTGGTTAGACCACATCAGGGCTGGATTTTACCAACCTCGGCGGGTCCGTGGCGGGCAACGTCGGTGGCGGGTCCCGACCCCGCTGTTGGCTCCAGGCCGCTCTGTAGAATGATTTTCCCTTGATTGAGCTTGTTAAGCCCGACCAGTGAGTTTCCTGGCCAATTGAAGGAAGCGGGTCTGATGACGTCATTTGATGATGCATCATCATCCGGTTTCCTTAAAGGGACCATGCGCAAATTCACTTTGACATTTGTGCTGTCAGTGTTCTGCAGCATTGAGGTGCATCAAACACTAACGAGCACTGCACAAAGGTGCACGGCTGCACCCAGGCTCTCCCATGACTCCCTCCATATGCTTATGGAGGTAGTCACAGCACGCAGGGAGATTCTCTTCACTTCCAATGGGCAGAGGAGACCTCCCCAGGAGACCAAAGCAGCCTGGTTACACATTGCACAGGAGGACACAAGCAGGGATGTCGTCAGGAGTCCCTGGCTGCAGTGGCGCAAACATTTCAATGATCTCAGTAGATTACTGAAAAGCCACACTCAACCTCATCCTGCTGTGCCACTCATCACATCCCCATCACTCTGCCTTCCCTACCCTACTCCTGCACATCCTTACTCACACCAACTTACCTTGCACCTCCACCCACCCCTCTCTATCTATGTTATCACTTCCTCATCTCACTAGCCACCCCTCACACTCACCCTAGTCCAATCATGCCAACTAACAACACACAAGGGTAGCCACTTGGGTGTTTTATGCAATGTTCACGTAAAGTTTCTGTGAATGTGGTGTCAAACATTGAAACGTTTATTTTCAACACTTTGCGTTCTTGGACAGATTTGTGTGCACCTTTGGAAGTGGCTTAGTGAGTTGCAGTGAATGGTGAGTCATAACGGTACCCCCTGCAATGGTGATGAGTGTGAAAGGATTGGCTTGGGCATTGTAGGGATGCTTTAAGGTGTTGGTTTGGGTGGTGCCAACCTGGCGCATCATGTGGCAGCCAGGGTGTACAGCATCAAGTGAAGTAAATATGGCCATGGTGATGCCATCCCTGGCCTCCCGGGCAGCAATGTGGTTGGGTGCTGATGCCCTGTGTCCTGTGCAGCATCAGGTGATTGCAGAGAAGGTTGGTGTTATTGTTGGTGATGCTGGTGTGCCTGGTGCTGCTGGTGTTGGGTCTGATCATGGTGGGATTCTGAGGACCAAGGTGAGATAGTTTCAAGGGCACCGATGCTGCTGGAATAGATGGCAGATGAAGTAGAGATGACAGAAGCAATCTGTCAATGGTGGGAGAGGTAATGAGGTCAGACTGGATGGAGACTTGTGTAAAGACTTGCAGCATTCTGAATCTGTAGTGGAAATGCAGTTTAGAGAAGCTAGTAGCTAAGGGAAGATATTTGAATCAGCTGGGAGCTTTGACCTGACATTTGAAGCTGTTAACTCATCAGCTGAATCAATGGCCGCTGACCTCCTGCCTCAGCTTCACAGACGAGGTCTAGGCATAGCTGGAAACTGGTGGGCGACCTGTCAAAATCAAAAAGCTGGGAAAAAAGCATTGTTAAGTGGCTGTAAACAAGCCACTAATAATTTAATGGCCCGTATTTTACGAGGCCTGCGATCTGGAAAAATCTGCGCCCTTACCTGAGGGCTCCCAGGACGCACACACATCCAATCCTGGGCCTCACCAAACTTGAAGTGTGTAGGGCCCACGTATCCCAGGGGCGCAGGTAGTTCACAGTGTCCCTGGGATCACGTGAGCCATGGGGAGCCAATCACAGAAGGGAATCTCCCTTCATACATTTGACAGGAAGACCTGTCAAATATATGAATGGAGATCAATGAAAAAACATAGTAAAACTTTAAATACATTTTTTTTTTTAAAAATCACATTTTTAAAATGACTTGAAATTACAATAAATTAAGGGGTAAAAATTGAGTTGCGCCCCATTTGGGGCGCTAACCTCGCCGGGGCGCGACTTTTAGCGCCCCGAAAAAATTAGCGGCCCCGCGCCGGAACTTCAGTGGTTGCGCCCCAAGAGGGAAGCGGGGTGCCACTGGAAGCACCCCGCATCCCTCTTGGGGCGCTGCGAGTGAATATCCTGGCGCTACGTGCCGCAGCGCCATGCGCTGCGGCACGTCGCGCCGCGGTATTGCAGGCCTTCCTCCCCTTCTTAAAGGGGAGGGACCCTGCGCAGCGCGAACCGGGGCCCAGCTGGGCCCCCAGGGATCGGGAGTGCCGGCAAAAGAGCCCGGCACTCAAGAGAAGTGCCGGGCTCTTGGAGCGCAGCCGGCACTTCACGGTGGGGGGGGCTTCACGGGGGCCGGGGACAGCAACGGGGGCAGGTGCTGGCAGGCGGCCAGCAACAAAAATGGCCGCCTGCCACCTCCCCTTTAAATATCGCCGCCCCGGCCGCACGTACGCCTCCCTGAACCCGTCGGACATAGCGTCTGGCGGTAAATCAGTGGGCACGACTGAAGATCGCGGCTGGAGCGCGAGCGGGGTGCTGCGCACGGCGATGACGTCATCACCGGCGGCGCAGCGCCACAGGGCGCTACCGGCTGGCGCCGCCACTAACCTCCCGCTGAATTTTACGGGAGGCGTGGGCGGCGCTGCGCCCGGGCGTTAGCTGCTTTACGCCCCATTGGCGCCCTCTTAAGGCGCTAACGGGAGGCGCAAGCAGCTGAATTTTTCCCCCTAAGTATTTTAAACAAAAATTTTATTTTTTGAAAAAAATTAAAGTTTTTTACGGGGCTAAAAATAAACTTACCTTTTTTTAAAGTATTTTTAAATGATAAATCAGTGAAAAAACATTTTTTTAAAACTTTTTTCAACTCTTATCCTGGTAAAAGCAGGCCTTATGCCTGCTTTTACCAGGCATAAGAATTGTAAGGGGGAAAAATTCAGCTGCTTGCGCCTCCCGTTAGCGCCTTAAGAGGGCGCTAATGGGGCGTAAAGCAGCTAACGCCCGGGCGCAGCGCCGCCCACGCCTCCCGTAAAATTCAGCGGGAGGTTAGTGGCGGCGCCAGCCGGTAGCGCCCTGTGGCGCTGCGCCGCCGGTGATGACGTCATCGCCGTGCGCAGCACCCCGCTCGCGCTCCAGCCGCGATCTTCAGTCGTGCCCACTGATTTACCGCCAGACGCTATGTCCGACGGGTTCAGGGAGGCGTACGTGCGGCCGGGGCGGCGATATTTAAAGGGGAGGTGGCAGGCGGCCATTTTTGTTGCTGGCCGCCTGCCAGCACCTGCCCCCGTTGCTGTCCCCGGCCCCCGTGAAGCCCCCCCACCGTGAAGTGCCGGCTGCGCTCCAAGAGCCCGGCACTTCTCTTGAGTGCCGGGCTCTTTTGCCGGCACTCCCGATCCCTGGGGGCCCAGCTGGGCCCCGGTTCGCGCTGCGCAGGGTCCCTCCCCTTTAAGAAGGGGAGGAAGGCCTGCAGTACCGCGGCGCGACGTGCCGCAGCGCCTGGCGCTGCGGCACGTAGCGCCAGGATATTCCCTCGCAGCGCCCCAAGAGGGATGCGGGGTGCTTCCAGTGGCGCCCCGCTTCCCTCTTGGGGCGCAACCACTGAAGTTCCGGCGCGGGGCCGCTAATTTTTTCGGGGCGCTAAAAGTCGCGCCCCGGCGAGGTTAGCGCCCCAAATGGGGCGCGACTCAATTTTTACCCCAAGGGGTTTTCTGCGGGTGGAGGGTCCCCAAAAAGCGGAACTATCCGCCCGCAGAGACCCTTCTCCAGGGCAGCCGGAGGATCCGTCAAGAACATTCTTGACAGATCGGAAATGCCGGTTTTCAGCGCATGCGCTGTGCATGCCTGAAACCGGCATTTCCGATGTCCCTACGGGTGGGTACACAGCGCGTACCCACCTGTAGGGATCGGAATATCTGGGCCAATTTGCCTCCCCCGCCGCTGCGTGTCGGGTCTGCTCAACATTAGCAGACCTAACATTTGGTAAAGGTGCGTGGCGGCGGGTTGACAGCGGATCCCCGACCCGCTGTCAACAAAAAACATTTTCCCACCCGACTCACCATCGATTGTGCCCACTGACCCCCTGAAAAACTCCCCCTTAGAATACTGTGCACAGTTCTGGTCTCCATATTACAGAAAGGATATAGAGGCACTGGTGAAGGTGCAAACAAAAATTACAAGGATGATACCAGAACTGAGAGGTTATAACTATCAGGAGGGACTGATCAGGCTGGAGCTCTTTTCTTTATAAAAGAGAAGGCTGAGGAGTGACCTGATAGAGGTCTTTAACATTATGAAGGGGTTCAATAGGATAGACGTAGAGCAAAAGTTTCCACTTGTGAAGAGTCCAAAACTAGAAGTCATAGATATAAGATAGTCACTATCAGGAATTCAGGAGCAACTTCTTTACCCAGAGAATGGAGAGAATGTGCACCTCGCTACCACAAGGTGTAGTTGAGGCAAATAGCATAAATGCATTTAAGGGAAACCTAGATAAGTGCATGATGGCAAAAATAATAGAAGGATATGCAGTAATAAAAACAGAAAATGCTGGAAATACTCAGCAGGTCAGGCAGCATCCGTGGAGAGAGAAACAGAGTTAACGTTTCAGGTCGATGACCTTTCGTCAGAACTGGAAAAAGTTAGAGATGTAACAGAATTTAAGCAAGAGCCGGGACAGGGGAAGGGAGGGGGGCAGGAAAGAACAAAAGGGAAGGCCTGTGATAGGTTGGAAGGCAAGAGTGATTAAATGACAAAAGAAATTATAGTACAAATCAAAGGACCCTATTTTTTCCACATGGCAGCTGTTGATTCTGCCATTCCCATTTACACCTCTTCTAGACTTATCTTTTGTTTCTTTACTTGTCCCATTATCATTTCCTTTTGCTTTGTAGGACTGCAGACTGGTCCACACAGTGAGAAGAGGTGTAGCATCCTCCAGAGCATGTGGAAGGCGGGGTTGGTTTCCACACCATGGAATGCCCTGGACCTCCAAAGACAGGGACATTTTCTTTTAAGTTTCAGGCTTGTCCCTTTTAAAACAGGGTGCTGAGGGGTTGGTGGGTATCTCTGATGGAGGTGGGTGGGCCTAGGCACCAGAACTCCTGGCAGCATGGGGGCAGGTCAAGGCACTCACTGGACCCATGGAAATGAGGTTCCCTCCCACCGATCCCTCAAACTACGGTAAGGTTAGCACGGGGTGGGGGGAGGCGGTGCAGGGGGCACCAGCGGGCATGATCTGAAGTGAATTTTTGGGGGCGTTGTATCTTTAGCAGTAATCTGAATGCAAAAATTGCAGAGTAAATAGAAAATACATTTTCTACTGTCACCAGGAATAAAATGGTTGTAAAACTTTCCAAGATGTCAATACTCATTATATTTCATGCTCAGGATGCATTAACTTTGAAAAACGTCTTCCAACTAATTGAAAATACAGTCCCTCCCGCTTATAGAGGACGTGTTGCAATGTTCCCTCTAATTTGGCCGCGTGGCCCATTAAAAATTTTGTGCATGCGCGGTTTTTATATTTAAAAGCCGGTAAGCCGGCTGCGCAGGACCTCCAGAGCACTGTGCGGCAGCGCAGTTTACAGGAAACATTGGTGTGTTGGTGTTTATGCGATTTGCTCACTATTTGTGGTGGACAGTATAACAAGTAACGGGAAGGGAGAAGGCAGCCTAACTATACATATAACTACAACTGTGACAGTTGGGAAAATAGTGAGGCAAATCTAGATGTGCAATTTATTGATCTTCCCTTTCTCTCATCAAGACCCACAGTTTCATCAGTCACTTGCTCAGGGAGCCACTCTCTGGGGCACAGATCTACACCTGCAATTTTCCTGCTCCTGACTTCAATGGTGCAACTTGGGCGAGGAGGGTGGGGGGCATTAGTACAGTGGCTGCATCTAGTGACATCACTATTCCCAGCTAGAATGGAGATGATTGGGCAATTCCCCCATCAATCATGCCTGGAGACAGCACTGCTTTAAGTGACTAGGATTGATTTTACACACACAATTTGTATTACGTAACTATCCTCCACTCGCTGCCTTTTGCTGGAGAAATAATCCTGCATTTATCGGGAGACTTTGCTGTAGTTTCGGTCATGAGTTCTGATTACTGTAGTCCATGGAGAATCTGTTTAAATAGACTCTGTAGACTGTTTGCTGTAGTGCACTGTTTAAATAGACTCTGCTTGCTGTGAGTCCTGCCATAAGTCCCACCCTGCCACCAAATTATTGGTTGACACAGTGCATCTCATTGGTCGATACAGTGCATCTCATTGGTGGACACAGTGCATCTCACTGGCTGACACAGTGGTGTTAATAGTGCAGACCCCATGGGAAGGAGAGAGAGAACCGAAGGATCAAGAGTACCATTAAAGTTCTACTTTAACAGAGCTATTTCACTGCAAGGAAGCTCATGCAAAGAGGCCTTTTAACCAACCGAATGGGAGAGGACCGAAGTGGCAGAACAAGAAAGGAAAGCGATGCGACACAGTATGCCTAAAATAGTCGGCGTGCTTAATACGGTATACGTGGCGGCTATGTAATGATATCAGTGTGATACCGATATCAGTGTGATACCGGGGCTAAAAGGGTTAAATTATGAGCACAGATTACATAGACTAGGTTTGTATTCCCTTGAATATAGAAGATTAAGGGGTGATCTAATTGTGTTTGTGATTAAAGGATTTTATAGGGTAGATAAAGAGAAACTATTTCTTCTGGTGGGGGAGTCCAGCACAAGAAGGCATAACCTTAAAATTCGAGCTAGGCCATTCAGGAGTGGTGTCAGGAAGCACTTCTTCACACAATGGGTAGTGGGAATCTGGAACTCTGTCCCCCAAAAAGCTGTTGAGGCTGGGGGTTTATTGAAAATTTCAAAACTGTGGTGGATAGGTTTTTTTTTTAGGCAAGAGTATTAAGGGTTATGGAACCAAGGCGTGTAAATGGAGTTAAGATAAAGATCAGTTATGATCTAATTGAATGGCAGAACAGGCTCGAGGGTCTGAATGGCTTACTGCTGTTCCTATCGTGGAAGCTCAGTAATGGGAAAGGTCCCGCGCAGGCCGCTCACCAGCTTTTCCATTGCAAGTACCACGCATGCGCAAAAATTTAAAGGGACCGCGCAGAATGAAGCGCAGTTTAAAGGTAAACATTGGTTCCTATGTTCCTAATTGACTCCTATGGTAATGGCAAACGGTTGGCGCCATTTGCCCGCTATAGGCAGCGGACTGTGGTAAGTGTAGATGGCAGAGGCGGTGGGTACTCTATTTAGATGTAATAATAGATAAGTTAGCCTATTGTAATTTTGCCCAGACCTGCTCTTTACCTGTAAATAATGTGCCACAGCTTCGGACTGAGGTGACTGTTCCTCATCTTTCAACTACTCTCGAGATTGAAAACCTATCCCCTCAGCATTTTTCTGTGAAGTAAAATTGACTCCCGTCCAAAAATGTCTCCTGTGACCCCTATCACACTAACTGCTGCTGTACTGCTTCCTGCTTCCACATATGTAAAAAAACAAGACTTTAGTATATTATAAACAGAAAATGCTGGGAGACACCCAGCAGGCCAGGCAGCAACTGTGGAGAAAAAGAAAGACTTGCATTTCTATCGCACCTTTCATGAACTCAGGACATCCCAAAACGCTTTACAGCCAATTAAATACTTTTAAAGTATCGTCACTCTTGCAATGTAGCAAACTGAGTTCTGACGAAAGGTCATGGACCTGAAACATTAACTCTGTTTCTCTCTCCACAGATGCTGCCTGACCTGCTGAGTGTTTTCAGCATTTTCTGTTTTTATTTCAGATTTCCAGCATCCACAGTGTTTTGCTTTTGCTTTAGTATAATATAACCATTTACATAGAATCCCTTGGCAGCACACAGTTGAATATCAATAACATATGCTTTACTTTCTTAATGGCCTATTATAGTACACAAGAGTTAAAGGATCAAAATTTCTTTACAATGGCCCGGATATTCCGATCCCTACAGGTGTGTACGCGCTGTGTACCCACCCGTAGGGACATCGGAAATGCCGGTTTCAGGCATGCACAGCGCATGCGCTGGAAACCGGCATTTCCGATCTCTCAAGAATGGTCTTGACAGATCCTCCGGCTGCCCTGGAGAAGGGCCTCTGCGGGCAGATAGTTCCGCTTTTTTGAGACCCTCCACCCGCAGAAAACCCTTACAATTCTTACACCTGGTAAAATCAGGCGTAAGGCCTGCTTTTACCAGGATAAGAGTTGAAAAAAGTAAAAATAAAAAATAAAAATTTTCACTGACTTATCATTTAAAAATACTTTTAAAAAAGATAAGTTTATTTTTAGCCCCATAAAAAACTTTAATTATTTTTTCAAAAAATTACATTTTTGTTTAAAATACTTAATTTATTGTAATTTCAAGTCATTTTAAAAATGTGATTTTTAAAAAAAAATTATTTAAAGTTTTACTATGTTTTTTCATTGATCTCCATTCATATATTTGACAGGTCTTCCTGTCAAATGTATGAAGGGAGATTCCCTTCTGTGATTGGCTCCCCATGGCTCACGTGATCCCAGGGACGCTGCGAACTACATGCGCCTCTGGGATACGTGGGCCCTGCGCACTTCGAGTTTGGTGAGGCCCAGGATCGGATGTGTGTGCGTCCCGGGAGCCCTCAGGTAAGGGCGCAGATTTTTCCAGATCGCAGGCCTCCGCCCGCGGGAGGCCTGCGATCGGAAAATACGGGCCATTATGTTTTTCCCCCACTAACTATATTAATCTGACTGAAGACGAAGTGATTGAAATCCAGTTTTTGTTCACGTTTTGTCAGTAAAATCTTTGAGCAAAGATTTAATGGTGAAAACCATTTAATCACCCCAGGCTCCCTCCAGCAGTATAAAACCAATGGCAGTAAAGTACATCTCACAGGCCATTAAATTAGACAGAACAAGTTATCAGTAGAGTCCCAATTGCAAAGGAAAGATTGAATGAGCACTACAGTGTCAGCCATGGCTCAGTTGGTAGCACTCATGAAGGTCGTGGGTTCAAGCCCAACTCCATGAGACTTGATCTAGGCTGACACTCCCAGTGCTGTACTGAGGGAGTGCTGCACTGTTGGAGGTGACGTCTTTTGGAGAGGCCCAGGATTGGACGTGTGTGCATCCCAGGAGCCCTCAGGTAAGGGCGCAGATTTTTCCAGATCGCAGGCCTCGGAAAATACGGGCCATTAAATCATTAGTGGCTTGTTTACAGCCACTTAACAATGCTTTTTTCCCAGCTTTTTGATTTTGACAGGTCGCCCACCAGTTTCCAGCACTGTTGGAGGTGATGTCTTTTGGATGAGACGTTAAACCGAGGCCCCATCTGCCTCTCTCAGGTGAATGTAAAAGATCCACATGGACTGCAGCGGTTCAAGAAGGTGGCTCACCACCACCTTCTCAAGGGCAATTAGGGATGGGCAATAAATGCTGGCCTTGCCAGCAATGCCCACACCCCATAAACGAATAAAAAAAATATCTCATGGCACTAGTCGAAGAGGAGAAGGGAAGTTCTCCCTGGTGTCCTTGCCAATATTTATCCCTCAATCAACATCACTAGAACAGATTATCTGGTCATTATCTCATTGCTGTTTGTGGGATCTTGCTGTGCGCACATTGACTGCCATGTTTCCTGACTGAAATGAACGTCTTGAGGTTGTGAAAGTCTTTCTTTCATGTGGATGAGGACAGAATTTACTCCCTGTATGATCAACAAAAACTTGCATTTATGTAGCGCCTTTAATGTAGCATAAGGTTCCACGGTGCTTCACAGGAGTGTTCCCTTATTGTCCAGCCTCATACTGGGCGTGTCACTGTTAGAGCTATTAGCTGCGCATTTCCTACATTACAACAGTGACTACAGTTCAAAAGGTACTTAATTGTCTATAAAGCACTTTTGGGATGTCTTGAGATCATGAAACATGTGATATAAATACAAGTCTTTCTTTCTCACTGTTGATGTTAGTGCTTTCAGGGAAGGAGGAGGAAATGAGAAGAAAATAAAGGAGAAAAGGAAATACAATCACATAAAAATGCACTCTAAACATGACTGAATTACCTAAAATGGACTATAAGTTCAGTTCATCAAATTAGTCCGGACTATATAATTTAGGGGATCATCATACAAGATGTTGTATTAGAAATGTTAATAGAAACATAGAAAACATAGACATAGAAATATCGAAAATAATCTGCTGGAAATGATGTTCAGAAAAGTTCCTTTTGCCCCGAGATGGTTCAACTTGTTCATGCAGTGTGGAGTCATACAGACCAGGAAAGTCCCAGGTTCAAAGCTCAGTCTGCGCCACGTTAGAGCTGTGCGAATGCTACAATTGGGCCTCAGCCACTCTCGGTTTGGAGCAGGGAGAGCTGACCAAGTTTAAGCTATCCAGCGACCCCTGTTGGCAGTTTACACACGTGACTATCGGGTGAGGATGAGATCAGGCCTTCGGCTAATGCCCTCGATGAGGGAATAGCCAGCTGGCATTCGCTGTCAAGGCTCCCGCATGAAGAATGGCCAAGTGGGTGCCTTACTGGAGGGTTACCATCTTCCATGGAATCGTAGCTCAACAGTGAATCAATGGAAAGGAGGAGAGGGGAACATAAGAACAGGAGTAGGCCATTCAGCCCCTTGAGCCTGTTCCGCCATTCAATTAGATCATTGCTGATCTGTATCTTAACTCCACCCAATGTTCCCTCTAATTTTTCTGTGTTGTGCGCGACCTGTTTATTTCAGGGCGTGGTACCTTTAAATTTGCTGCACCGCACGCACGGTATCTTAGAGGGAACAACTTGTGAGTGGCCTGCGCGCTACCTTCCAGATTGCTGCACAGCCTCGCAGCTTAAAGGGAACATTTGGTTCCGTACCCCTTAATACCCTTGCCTAACAAATATTTTGCTGTACACCTCCGTCCAGTCCGCAAGCATGACCCTGAGCTTCTGGTCGCTTGCCATTTTAATTCTCCGCTCCACTCCCACTCTGACCTCGGCCTTCTACACTGTTCCAGTGAAGCTCAACGGAAGCTCGAGGAACAGCACCTCATCTTTCAATGAGGCACTTTACAGCCTTCTGGGCTCAACATCAATTTCAACAATTTCAGATCATAACCACTGTTCCCCTTTTTTCAGGCTGCAGGAGCTGGTAATGGTTGTGCTGTTGCCATTTACAGCTCCTCTAGACCCATATTTTGTTTCTTTACTTGTCCCATTACCACCCCCTTTTTGCCCTGCACCATCATACTTTTTGTCATTTAATCACTCCTGCCTTCCACCCTATCACAGACCTTCCATTTTGTTCTTTCCTCCCCTCCCCCTCTTTCCTTGCCGCTGTACTTGCTTAAAAGCTGTTACATCTCTAACATTTTCCAGTTCTGACAAAAGGTCATTGACCTGAAATGTTAACTCTGTTTCTCTCTCCACAGGTGCTACATGTCCTGCTGAATATTTCCAGCATTTTCTGTTTCTATTTCAGATTTCCAGCATCCGCAGTATTTTGCCTTTATTAGTAAAAAATCTATCAATCTCAGTTTTGAAATTTTCAATTGACCCCCAGATTCAAAAGCTTTTTGGGGGAGAGCGTTCCAGATTTCCACTGCCCTTTGTGTGTAGAAGTGCTCCCTGACATCACCTCAGTTTGGCCTAGCTCTAATTTTAAGGCTATGCCCGCTTTTAGGGAAAGGTAGCAAGGAATAAAAAGGCTCTTTGGATTTCTCCTGAGTTACTTTGTATTCTAGTTGTAAATGTTTGATGAGTTATATTGATATTTTACCTTCTTGATAATGATGGATCCATTATAATTTTCTGTTAACTGAGCATGAAGTCAAGGAAGTTAATATACTCATATATTGGATTTAGTGTTCACACAACTTACATTGATCGATATGTGTATCTGACCCCTGAACCCTTGCTGTTCCAATCTGTTCTCTGTTATAATTCATTCTAATGCAATTCAAGGCGTCACTTACAATTTACAGAATCGCAATATAATATGCCATTCTGTTTTTCTTAGTTACATTGTACCTGAATAAACTCAGGCAGGATGGGAGATGGCCTCCGAGAGATATTGGGGGGGGTCTCATATCTTTGAACCCTAGTGTACTCCATGGTGTTGTGAGTTATAATGCCACTTTTGCATTGATAGCCACCCAAAACCACTTCACACTGATGCAAAAGTGGCAACAGAACTTCAGTCTTATTCCTTCAATTGTTGCGAAGCAAGTAGGGCCTTCACCTAGCTTTTATTTTTTTTTAAATTCCTTTCACATTCTGGCAGTTTTCCATGATCAAAACGTTACCATCCTCTCCCCCCTTTCTGTCCCTTCCTGCTTTCTCTTTCTGTCTTCTACCCCTCTTAACCCCTTTCATTTTTGTCTTCATTGTTTCTAAGAACAGAAGAAATAGGAGCAGGAGTAGGCCATTTGGCCCTTCGAGCCTGCTCCGCCATTCAATAAGATCATGGCTGATCTTCTACCTCATCTCCACTTTCCTGAACTATCCCCATATCCCTTGATTCCCTTAATATTCAAAAATCTATCGCTCTCTATCTTGAATATACTCAACGACTGAGCCTCCACAGCCCTTTGGGGTAATGAATTCCAAAGATTCACCACTCTCTGAGTGAAGAAACTTCTCATCTTAGTCCTAAATGGCCGACCCTTTATTCTGAGACTGTGACCCCTGGTTCTAGACTCCCCAGCCAGGGGAAACATCCTCCCTACGTCTACCCTGTCAAGCCCTGTAAGAATTGTGTATGTTTCAATGAGATCACCTCTCATTCTTCTAAATTCTAGAGAATATAGGCCTAGTCTACTCAATCTCTCCTCATAGGACAATCCCCCCATCCCAGGAACCAGTCCTTCTATGGCAAGTATATCCTTCCTTAGGTAAGGAGACCAAAACTGTACACAATAATCCAGGTGTGGTCTCACCAGGGCCCTATATAATTGCAGTAAGATGACTTTACTCTTATACTCAAATCCTCTTGTAATAAAGGCCAACATACCATTTGTTTTCCTAATTGCTTGCTGTACCTGCATGTTATCTTCCAGTGATTTGTGTACAAGGACACCCAGGTCCCTCTGAACACCAACATTTCCCAATTTCTCACCATTTAAAAAATACTTGCTTTTCTATTTTTCCTACCAAAGTGGATAACCTCACATTTCTCCACATTTTATTCCATTTGCCATGTTCTTGCCCACTCACTTAGCCTGTCTATATCCCCTTGAAGCCTCCTTGCATCCTCCTCACAACTTACATTCCCACCCAGCTTTGTATCATCAGCAAACTTGGGTATATTACATTTGGTTCCCGTATCCAAATCATTGATGTAGATTGTGAATAGCTGAGGCCCAAGCACTGATCCTTGTGGTACCCCACTAGTTACAGCCTGCCAACCCAAAAATGACCCGTTTATTCCTACTCTCTCTTTTCTGTCTGTTAACCAATCCTCAATCCATGCTAGTATATTACCCCCAATCCCATGAGCCCTAATTTTGTTTAATAACTTCTTGTGTGGCACCTTATTGAAAGTCTTCTGAAAATCCAAATACACCACATCCACTTGTTGCCCCTTATCTATTCTGCTAGTTACAACCTCAAAAAACTCTAATAAATTTGTCAAACACAATTTCCCTTTCATAAATCCGTGTTGACTCTGCTCAATCCTATTATTATTTTCTAAGTGCTCTGTTACCACGTCCTTAATAATAGATTCTAGCATTTTCCCTACTACTGATGTCAGGCTAACTGGTCTGTAAATCCCCGTTTTCTCTCTCCCTCCTTTCTTAAATAGTGGGGTTACATTTGCTACCTTCTAATCCACGGGAACCATTCTAGAATCTATGGAATTTTGGAAAATGACAACCGATGCATCCACTATCTCTATAGCCAACTCTTTCAAAACCCTAGGATGTAAGCCATCAGGTCCAGGGGATTTATTGGCTTTCAGTCCCATTAATTTCTCCAGTACTACTTTTTTACTAATATTAATTTATTTCAGTTCCTCATTCTCGCTAGACCCTTGGTTCTCCACTATTTCCGGGAAGTTTTTTGCATCTTCTTCCATGAAGACAGGCACAAAGGGCTTGATTTTACCAGCCCTGAGAAGGCGGGTTTGGAGGCCAGTCAGCTGGTAAAATCGGAAAAAATGGCTTCAGACACCCAACCCGCCTCCATGCAATTTTCCTGAGTGTCTGTTCAGCTGCTCCCAAACTGACCTGACTCCAACCGGTGGGACAGGTAGTTAAGGCAGTTAAGGCCTGTTAACTGCCTTGATAATCCTATTTTGACAGCGGTTTCCCATTTTCCTGCCTCTGGCTCCTGTTTCCCGTCTTGTCAGAAATAGTCCTGCTGCAAGGAGACGAGTTGGTGGAGGACATGATCTGTCGTCATTATTGGTGCAGAACTTTAAAAGCACTCAAATGTAACAACTATTTTGTTGGAGGTTTGGGATGAGATTTTGCAAATCTGCTGACCTTGTGACTGGTCAAGCTGACACACATCTGCTGTTTGAACTGATTGGAATAATTTCAGGCCACTTTAAGTGTGCGCTTGCAAGCTTCTTGCCTCAACTGAAATCTATAACAACAGGATGGGAACCATTTACATCCTCTCATCCTGGTCGCCAGATTCGGAGGAAGAGCAGCGCGGCTTAGTGCTGCCGGATGAACAAGTGGCTCAGCACACAGCCTCCTTGGAAGAAGATGAAGAGGACGAGGAGGAGGACGGGGAGTGACGCCTTCCGGGGCCAGATGTGGCCAATCCAGCAGCAGGCGACCACATTGCTGGCCGTCAGGCAAGGGATGCACTCATCCATGCCAGATTCACGTAAGCTTACACTTCAACCACAGGTGGCTGGCACATGGAGATGAATATAAGTCCGACATTCTCAAAACCCCAGGCATCATCTGTCTAATAAACGGTGGTTTGCGCTCAGTGTCACCACCAACATTCTACATGTAAATCGCCCTGAGCCCTCACTCTTGAACTTCCATTTCCTAGAACAGAGAGGCCACACTTTAGGTGATCTCAGCAGATCATTAAACCTTTTTCCACAATGAACCCATGTGCATCTGCAGGCAGACCTCGAGCTCACCTCCTCAGCAATTTGCAGCCAAGCTGCCTTGGTTTGCTGAGGAGGCCTCCTCCTTCTGTTTCCAGGGAAGAGGAGCTCCTGACGTCCTCTAACATCCCTCAACAAGAGCATGGAGAGAGCCCTCATTGAACCTGGGTGCAGCCTTAGTTATTGGGGCTGCCGTTCCTGCAGCTCCCAGCACCTTTAAGCGAAAAAAGCATTAATATCACTAAGCAAATGATTGGAACAAATCTGGCATCTTTTTCATTTCATAGTCAGATTATAAATTGATATATACAAAAAAATCATTAAAATCTTTCTGGAAAATATGACCAGTAATTCGTTAAATTTTGTTCAGAACAGACACTGTCAACTCCCCTTTCTATATATTGCAGCACCAAACCATCACATTGACATTTTTCCCAAGGGGACATGGCCCCTTTAAAAAAAAATTCAAACAACGTGTCATCAGACGCGAGAAACTGACAGCAATTGCTTGGAGGGACCCGCACGTCGGCCGTAATGAGGCCAATTAAGGCAAAATAGCAAATTCTGGGAGGCGGGAGCCGGGAGAGGGTCGGAAAGCCTCCGAGCAGCGGACCCACACTCAAGCCGCCTCCATTAGTAAAATCGCGGCCAAAGTATTTGTTTAATTTCTCTGCCATTTCCTTATTCTCCATTATAGTTTCTCCTGTCTCTGCCTGTAACGGACCCACATTTACTTTCGCTAATCCTTTCCTTTTTACATTATGCATTAGGACTGTTATAGTTTTGGGTTTCTTTTACCCTTTTTTGCTCTAGATGTTTTTAGATTTCATGCTTCAGATCAATGTCACAGGTGAGTCGTAGTTCCGTATGTCCTTGACATTGGCTTCAATGGGCCGTAAAATCGGGTGGGGTGCAAAGCGGGCAACTGAGTGGTTCCTACTGGGTGGGTTAGGTTACAAGTACCCCCATATATGATGATCTAATAAACTATATGGTGCTGATTAGATAGATTTCTTTCAGAGAATAACTGTAGATCAGTAATTTGAGACCTGACGTGTGGTAAGTGTAGCGTGCTTGGGAGGAAAAACGTGACTCTTGACCTATGGTTTCCGAAGTTCTCCAACACTGGGGTTTTCTTTGCCTCATATCTGGGCCTGTTGTAGACTAATTGATAGAGATTGATTGGTATGATTAGTCAACAACTCCATTATCATTGTATCTTGATATTACCAGAATGGTAGAAGGCGAACTAGATGAGCCTTGGGGGTAAAAGTGCTACCTTCACCATGGTGCTAATATTAGCGCCCCGAAAAAGTTAGCGCCCCCGCAGCCGATTTTCCCAGGTAGTGCCCCGAGAGGGAGGAGGGGCGCTACTGGAAGCATCCCCGCGTCCCTCTTGGGGCGCTGCGAGCCAATATTGCTGCGCTACGTGCCAGCAGCACCATGCGCTGTGGCACGTCACGCCGCGGTACTGCAGGCCTTCCTCCCCTTATTAAAAGGGGAGGGGCCTGGCACAGCGCGTCCCAGCGCCCAGCTGGGCCACCAGGGATCGAGAGTGCTGGCAAACGAGCCCGGCACTCAAGAGGAGTGCCAGGCTCACGGAGAGCAACCGGCACCCCACGGGGGGGGCTTCACGGGGGCCAGAGACAGCAACTGGGGCAGGTGCTGGCAGGTGGCCAGCAACAAAAATGGCCGTCCGCCACCTCCCCTTTAACTAGCGCCGCCCCGGCCACAGATAGGCCCCCCTGACCCCGGCGGACATAGTGTCCAGCAGTAAGTCGGGGGGCGCCACCCAATATTACAGCCGGGGCGCTGCGCACGGTGATGACGTCATCGCCAGCGGCGCAGCGCCACGCGGTGCTAATGGTTAGCGCCACCGCTAACCTCCCACTGAATGTCGCGGGAGGCATTAGCGGTGCTGCGCCCAGGCACTAGTTGATTTGCGCCCCGTTAGCGTCCTCTTAGGCGCTAACGGGAGGCGCAAATCAACCGAATTTAGCCCCCTTGGTCTTTTATTGTCTAACAATTCTATGATTGATTTAATAAGTTAAACTAATCCTTTTCAAAATCTGTGACTGCATTTCAAAAGTACTTCATTGGCTGTAAAGCGCTTTGGGACATTCTGAGGTCGAGCAAGGAGCAATAAAATTACAAGTTCATTTCTTTCGCTTTCGAATGCTGAAAGAGAACCCTGCTCTATATTTCCAGCATTGATACAGTAAGGTGACCAGAGCAAATCAAATGGCTATTTCAGAAAAGCGTTTGGACATAAATTGACTAACTGATACGTAGAGGGTCAGAAAGGTGCACAAAGAACTGATAACGAGCATTACACAAAACTTTACTGGCCCCCTCTGGTCCATAATTGGCATGAGTCTGACATTATGAATCCTGTTTGGAATTTTCACACAAGTCATACGACATTAGCTTACTAAATTCAAGTTGGCAAAATCACTGTACGTCAGACCAATCTATAAACTAATGTGACATCTGTAAATCCTCCTTCACTAATAGGATTGTGCTAGTTCCATCAATACAACAACAACTTGCATTTATATAGCACCTCTAACATGGTTAAACGTCCCAAGGCACTAGGCAGGAGCGATTATCAAACAAAATTTGACACGAGCCACAGAAGGAGATATTAGGACAGGTGGCCAAAAGCTTGGTCAGAGAAGTAGGTTTTAAGGAGGAGAGAGAGGTAGAGAGGTGGATAGGTTTAGGGAGGCAATTCCAGAGGTTAGGGCCTAGGCAGCTGAAGGCACGGCCGCCGCCAATGGTGAAGCGATGAAAACTGTGGATGTGCAAAAGGCCGGAATTGGAGGAGCGCAGAGATCTTGGAGGGTTGTAGGGCTGGAGGAGGTTAGAGAGATAGAGAGGGATGAGGTCAAGGAAGGATTTGAAGACAGGGATGAGAATTTAAAAATTGAGGCGTCGCCAGACCGGGAGCCAGTGTAGGTCAGTGAGCACAGGGATGATGAGTGAACGGGACTTGGTGCGAGTTAGGATACAGGCAGCAGAGTTTTGGATGAGGGTAGAAGGTGGGAGGCCAGGAGATCATTGGAATAGTCGAGTCTGAGGTAACGAAGGCATGGCTGAGGGTTTCAGTAGCAGATGAGCTGAGGAAGGGACGGGGACCAGCGATGTTATGGAGATGGAAGTAAGCGGTATTGATGAGAGAGAGGAAATGGTGTCAGAAGCTCTGATCAGGACTGTAAAATCAGTACCGCTAACCAAATGTAGCAGCCACTGTTGAAACTGCTTCAGAGTGTTACGAACCAGGCCAAGGAATTCATACATTTTGAAAAGAGTATCAGGCAGCAACTTGGCTCACTCACTGCCTAAACAGGATGTGCCAATGCGGCAAAAACAAATGCCACAAACAGTGCTGCATGATACAATCTGTGTCAAAATATGTCACGTTACAAAATGCAGCAGGATACTTGGGGTGGGGGGGAGGAAGTAGCTCCTAGCTATGATTATTCTACATTCGCCTTGCCATTTCTGTTGTTGATTAACTTCAGACCTTTGAGCTGTAGTCGTCTGCATATAATGATAATGTCAATGGTGACAAGCTTCCAATGGTCTCTTTGCTGGTGCATAATGATCAGTCGGCAGGTTTTAAAGGCCATATACAAAAGGTTGTTATCTATCTCGCACATTCAAACTTCAAGACTAATGATCACACCATGTAGTGCGTCCTGCAAAAAAAAAGTAATTATGTTTAAAACTGTCAGTTGCCTGTACGGAGCATTCAAAAAGGGCTAGAGTTGATTTTAATGTTTCATTTTAATTGACGGAAAATCATGGGCCTGTAAACCAGGCTCTCCCTTTATCTGGCATGCTCTGGGAGCTTGTTCCTGTCTTTGGTACGTTTCACAAATCTGGAAGATATGAGTGAGAAACAGTGTAGTGTCAATAGGATTCATCTGTGTTTAGCACTGCTCCGAGAATTAGTACTCCTGCTTTAATGAATGTCAGCCAAAGGTTTAAGAAATGGCTGATTTCTGCTTGTTAAAAGACTCGTTAACAACATTTGTAATTAACTCACTCAGTTTTCTGCAGCCTTTCAATCAAGTCAAAAAGTGAATTTTTTATTGAAGTGAGGATTGGCACCACTGTGTCAGACAATGAGTTGGAGATGGGGCGGGACTTGCGGCGGGACTTGCAGCAGGACTCACAGCAAACCATCTATTTTACAGCAAAGTCTATTCAAACAGCGTACTACAGCAAACAGTCTACAAAGTCTATTTAAACAGTTTCTCTGTGAACTACAGCAAACAGAACTCATGACTGAAACTACAGTAACATATCCCGATAAAAGCAAGATTATTTCTCCAGTGAAATGCAGAGTGGAGGAAAGTTACATAATACAAATTGTGTGTGTAAAATCAATCCCAGTTACTTACAGCAGTGATTGACGGGGGAATTACCCAATCATCTCCATTCTGGCCGGGAATAGTGATGCCACTAAATGCAGCCAAGTTCTATTCCCGGTTACAACTGGCAATGGTAAACCATTGAACCAAAAGAGTTTAAGACATGGAAGGTGGCCATTCGGCCCATCATGTCCCTGACTGGGAATTGAATCCCACCTGCAGCACAGATAGTGCCATATCCTAAATACCAGATGACCAAGGAGTTAGAGTAAGTGAAATGTCACCACAACTACGAAGAAAGCGAACAGTACAGAGGATGTTTTCCGACCAAGAACTAGGATGGAGCACCTATTGACAGGCATGTTGTAGTGGAGCAGGAGGAGGAGCAGTGGCCTAGCAGTACATGATTGCTCAGTCAGCAAGTCTGTTGTAACAGAGTCAGCTATCCGGGCATGGCAGGAATATGAGGTGGTTCTGTCTCACCAGGGAGCCTGTCCCGCATGAGGTGTACCACTATGAAGATCTGAACGGACAGTCAAACTCCTGTCATGCACCAGGAGTGGCACTGAGATTCACCACTGCCTCAACTTTTATAACACAAGGACTATTGGGCTCCTGCAGGGGGCAATGCAAGATTGGCTTTTGTATACTTAGTCCTGCACTATCGGAGGTGCCGTCATTTAGATGAGACGTTAAACCAAGACCCCATCTAACCTCTCAGGTGGATGTAAAGTTCCGATGGCATTATTTGAGGAAGAGCAGAGGAGTTCTCCTACAAAAGCAAAATACAGATGTACAGAACTGTTAAGTTACCAGCAGAAACCACAGGTAGAGTACTGTGCACAGTTCTGGCCTCCATATTATAAAACGGATATAGAGGCACTGACAAAAAAGATTTACAAGGATGATACCAGAACTGAGGTTATACCCATCAGGAAAGACTGAACAGGCTGGGACTCTTTACAAAAGAGAAGGCTGAGAGGTGACCTGATAGAGGTCTTTAAAATTATGAAGGAGTTTGATAAGGTAAACATAGAGATGTTTCCACTTCTGAGGGAGTCAAAACTCAGGGCCATGAATATAAGACAGTCACTAATAAATCCAATAGGGAATTCAGGAGAAACCTTTTTTACACAAAGAGCGGTGAGAATGTGGAACTCACTACCACATGGAGTAGTTAAGGGGAATAGCATAGATGCATTTAAGTACATGAGGGAGAAAGGGATAGAATGTTGTGCTGATAGGGTTAGATGAAGTAGGGTGGGGGGGAGGCTCGTGTAGAACATAAACACCGGCATGGACAAGTTGGGCCAATGGCCTGTTTCTGTGCTGTAAAATTCTATGTAAGTCTATGAAACTCTAACTGCGGCCTAATGATTTGTATAGGTTTTAGCTTTGCCTTTTTACTTCTGGGCTCTAGCCTATTTATATCCCATGTGCCTTTTTTTAAGTACAGCTTTATAAACATATCACTTCTACTTTTAACAGTCTGGTTTAATAATCCAAGGACAAAGAGGCCTGCCCATCTGCAGAGTGAGTTGGATGTGTTGCCACCGGATGGTCCAAGATCCTTCGAGTCAGATAGCCCGAGGCCACTGTCTGCTCCCTGGGATCATTTCAAAATCAATACTATTTTAGTGAAATATCCACCAACTGTTCCACTTCACCTCATCAGTTCCTACTTTTCCGTAGCCTCTCCTTTCCATTCACGGCCAGAGCACAATGCTCAATTCAACTTGCAACACGTAAAAATAGATTTAATCTCTATGTTCAGAATTATTTCACACAATCATGTGAGTCAGAGAAAAGAAAAAAAAATACAACAAATAAATGATGTTATTTGAACTTCAGGCACCCCAGGCAATAGAATAGAGAAATCAATTTGCTCGTCCCTAAAATGCCTTCTTTACGGTCTTGTTACTGCGCACATTTAAAAGCAAGAAAATGCACACTAAGGATTTTGTTTGACTAATTATTTTGATTAATCCTGAAGTTACCCAACCACATCAATCTAGTTATAATCCTGAAATTGAGGCTATCTATCCCTCTTTACCTGAATACCAACACCACTATAGACACCATTTCATGCAGAGCTGTGTTATAAAAAGGTGCATATGTGCATGCTAATACACTTCATTGAGCATGCCTGGCACTTTACTGGATTTTTTGTACTATAAACTGTGTTGAAACTTTATAATAAATTAGAAAGAGAACTAAACGTGGATAATTGCAAATCACACAGTGCTAACTATCCCTGGTTATACAGTGCAACAGGTGTCCCTGAGATCATGTTACATTCTGCTGTATTTTCAGGTTTCTAGCCACAAGAGTATGAGGTTTAGAGAAAAGAAAGCAAGCACCTTTCATGACCTCAGGATCTCCCAAAGCGCTTTACAGCCAATGATGTACTTTTTGAAGTGTAGTCACTGTTGTAATGTAGGAATCGCGGCAGTCAATTTGCGCACAGCAAACTCCCACAAAATAATGACCAGATCATCTGTTTTTAGTGATGTTGGTTGAGGGATAAATATTGGCCCAGGACACCAGGGATAACTCCCTTGCTCTTCTTCGAAATAGCACCGTGGGATCTTTTACAACCACCTGTGCGGGCAGACGTTTAACGTCACATCCGAAAGACAGGACCTCCGACAGTGCAGCACTCCCTCAGCACTGCACTGGCGTGTCAGCCTAGATTTTGTGCTGAACTCTCTGGAGTGGGACTCAAACCTATGACCGTCTGAGTCAAAGGTGAGAGTGCGGTCACTGAGCCAGTGTGGGCATCTTAACAAGGTCCCTGAAGTGTGGGCCTCATCCAAATTTAGACCAGCCAACTTCCCTAAATCCGTCCTTTGAGAGAA
This sequence comes from Squalus acanthias, assembly GCA_030390025.1. NCBI lineage: Eukaryota > Metazoa > Chordata > Chondrichthyes > Squaliformes > Squalidae > Squalus > Squalus acanthias. Next base: position 29,808,544 of record CM059433.1, read on the forward strand.
CTCAGTAAGAAGATAGGGCTTTATGGCAACTCATGGTCCCTCTGGTGCTGATCTCAAGCACTGAAGGAAGAAAATTCATGCACATACTAGGTCTATGTCAGATTGTAGAATCTGCCTGTACATAATTCAGAGCTGTCTAAACTTTATTTGGTTTTACAATGCTTTTAAGCACACTGAAGGGAGTGATTGAAGTGTAACTATAGAGTTTGGCTATTTTATTGCTCTTTTTACGTGCCTTTTTTTAAAAAATATTCATTCTCAGCGTTGCTAGCAAGACCAGCATTTATTGCCCATCCCCAACTGCCCTTGAGAAGGTGACGATGAGCCGCCTTCTTGAACTGCTGCAGTCCGTGTGGTGAAGGTACTCCCACAATGCTGTTAGGGAGGGAGTTCTAGGATTTTGACCCAGCGACGATGAAGGAACGGCGATTTATACCCAAGTCAGGCTGGTGTATGGGAAGGGAACTTGGAAGTGGTTGTGTTCCCATGCACTTGCTGAAATTATCCTCTGCGTCTACCCTATCAAACCCTTTCATAATCTTAAAGGCCTCTATCAGGTCACCCCTCAGCATTCTCTTTTCTGGAGAAAAGGGCCCCAGCCTGTTCAATCTTTGCACAAGATGCCTAAGAGTCCAGAATTGGAGGAGCGCAGAGATCTCAGAGGTGGTGGGGCTGGAGGAGTTTACAGAGATAGTGAAGGGCGAGGCTACTGAGGGATTTGAACACGAGGATGAAAATTTTAAATTGGAGGCGTTAGGGGACAGGGAGCCAATAGACTGCAAACAAAGGATCATAGGAACAGGAGTAGGCCATTCAGCCCCTCTAGCCTGTTCCGCCATTCAATGAGATCATGGCTGACCCTTGTGTGAAGAAGTGCTTTCTGACATCACGCCTGAATGGCCTGGCTCTAATTTTCAAGTTATGCCCCGTGTTCTGAACTCCCTCCACCAGAGGAAATAGTTTCTCTCTATCTACCCTATTAACTCCTTTAATCACCTTAAACACCTCAATTAGATCACCCCCTTTGAAGTGTAGCCGTTGTAATGTCTGGAAAATCTCTGATCACTACTTCCTGATTTACCTCAACATCACTCCTGGTCTTTTCAACACTGATGTATTCAACAATGAGGCCTCAGATTGTTAAGGGTTTACACATTCAATCAAACCGAGATTAATTCTCTAATCCTTAAATTCCTGTTTAGTAATGTGTCATCCCTATTGTTTAAGGACAAGCTTGTGACCTGGGTACATTATCATTACACAATTCGAAGTGAAATTCAAACACTGTGCGTGTCCATTAATAAGAAATGAGCTACCAGCTACATTTAAGCATGGAGTTCAAAGCCATTTCAATACCCTTCGACTGTTCATCCAGAAACACGTCTCTCGTTGATTTTATATTTTCTCCATTGTGTGCAATGCAAATAGCTGAATGCCTGTGGCAAAATGACACTTGCTAAAACATTCTGATATACAGAGTGTTCAAAGCCTGACTCCACAGATGGATTTACTGACCGTGACCATTTGCGACCCAAATCATTTTGTTGAACACTTATAATGAATGCTGAATTTCATCTTCCTCTGACAAGAACCAGAGGGACAAGATGGAGCGTTAATGGCCAGAATAACCAGCATTAAATGGGCCTGCAGAAACATGGCTATTAACCTTTGGTAGTCACCTTTGTAATTATAGCTTGAAAATAGCCTACTGTGGTGAAAAGACACTGGATGAAAGATAGAAAGAAGTAGGCGGAGACAGCATTCTCTTCTGCTGAATTCTTCTCCTTGTTTTTCAAATCCCTTCACGGCCTCTCCCCTCCATGGCCAGAATTTTCTGGGGTCCGTGCGGGCGCGATCGGAGGCAGGTTGGGCGGGAAATTTGAAAAAAGTGGGAGCTGGTCGGGAACTTGCCATCATCCCGCCCCCACGCACCTTTCCATCGGGCGCATTTGCCGGTGCAGCAGCGACCCGACCGGCAGAGGCGGGCAACCTAATTGAAATCATTGTAAGCTTGTTGTCAGACACTTAAGAGCCTTTTTCCCCCCATACATTTCAAATTTCCCTGCATGGCCACGGGATTCACGCAGCTCGGGAACCACATCTGTCAACTTGAGGTGGGAGTTGAGTGCCCATTGCTCCAGCTGATTACCTGACAGCATCAAATGTACTATAAAAGCTCCGACCTCACAGCTGATCACTTTCCTCAGGCAGAAGCTGTTGCTGACTACATTGCCAGAACATATTTAACTTTCGGCAGGCTGCAAGTGTTTCCAGCAAAGTCTCCATCCAGTGTCACCTCATTGGAAGAACCTCTCTCACCATTGACAGATTGCTTCTACCAACTCTTCTTGACCTGTCATCTATTCCATCAGCATGGGTGCCGTTTATACTGCTCTGCCCTCACCCCCACCCCTCCCTCCCGGAACCACGATAGAGTTCCCCTTGTCCTCACCTTTCACCCCACCAGCCTCCACATTCAACGGATCATCCTCCACCATTTCCGCCACCTCCAGCGTGATCCCACCACCAAACACATCTTCCCCTCACCTCCCCTTTCAGCATTCCGCAGGGACCGCTCCCTCCGCGACACCCTAGTCCACTCCTCTACCACCCCCAGCACCCCTTCCCCTTCGCCCGGCACCTTCCCGTGCAAGCGCAGGAGATGCAACACATGCCCTTATACCTCCCCTCTTCCCACTGTCCAGGGCCCCAAACACCCCTTCCAGGTGAAACAGCGATTTACTTGTACTTCCTGCAATTTAGTATACTGTATTCGCTGCTCACGATGTGGTCTCCTCTACATTGGGGAGACCAAACGCAGATTGGGTGACCGCTTTGCGGAACACCTCCGTTCAGTCCGTAAGGGGGACCCCGAGCTCCCGGTGGCCTGTCACTTTAATTCTCCGCTCCACTCCCACTCTGACCTCACCGTCCTCGGCCTATTACACTGTTCCACGGAAGCGCAGCGTAAGCTCGAGGAACAGCACCTCATCTTTCGTTTAGGCACGCTACAGCCCTCTGGACTCAATATCGAGTTCAACAATTTTAGATCATAACCTCGGCCCCTATCACATTTATATTTTATTTTTTCATCCACCCTTTTGTTTGCCCCCCACCCCACACTTTTTTTTCCTCCCAGAAGCTGGCAGCTGTCCTTCATTCTGCCAGCGCATTTCACACTTCATCTAGCCTCAACCTGTTACATTACCACCTCCTCTTGCCTTGAATATCTCTTAATGTCTCTCAATGTCTCTTAATCTCTCCTTTTGTTCTTTCATCCCCTCCCCCTTTTCCTAGCTTTATCCTTGCTTTAAATCTATTTCATTTCCTGCTTTTTTCCAGTTCTGACGAAAGGTCTTCGACCTGAAACGTTAACTCTGTTTCTCTCTCCACGGATGCTGCCTGGCCTGCTGAGTTTTTCCAGCATTTTCTGTTGTTATGCCATTTATACTGTCTCACTTTGGTCCTCAGAATCGGACCACGATGAGCCCCAACACCAGCAGCACCAACCTTCTCCGCGATCACCTGATGCTGTATCAGCACCTGAGTACATTGCTGCCTGGGAGGTCAGGGATGGCCTCATCATGTCCAGATTTACTTAACTTTATGCTGTACACCATATGGCTGCCAAATGCCAAGTGCCAGGTTGGCACCACCCCACAGCAACACCATAAAGGATCCCTACAATAACCAAGCCATTCCTTTCACACTAACCACCATTGCTGGAGGTTCCGTTATGTCTCACCAATCACTGCAACTCACTAAGCCACTTCCAAAGGTGCACACAAATGTGTCCAAGACAGGAAAGTGGTGAAAATAAAGATTTTAATGGTTGACAATACATTAACAGAATCTTGCCATTAACATTGACTAAAACACCCAAGTGGCTACCCTTGTAAATCTACATGTGTGTCATCTTTCTCTTCCGTGTGCTTCTATGAGGTGCTACCCCTGTGGCTTCAGCAGAGGTAGAGGTAGCCTGCTCACTTCTCTGCTGCGACTGCTTAGACACTCTTGGTGGATGTCCTCTGGGTTTTGGAGCCTGTGAGGGCCCCGCCAAAGTCTGCTCCTCCTGCGACTATGCAGGGTCAGACTCGGCCATCGTGATCCGAGGAGCCATCTGGGGCTCTGACTGAGGGGGTGGCAATGGGGGAGAAGTGTAAGCGCTTTGCGAGGAGCCCACACTTCTGTCTCCCCTCTCACCGTCATCCCTCTCATGGGCCACCCGCACTTCCCTGCTAGCAAGGAGCTGGAGAGCACCTTGCTGCACATCAGTGGGGCCATGAGGATCCACGTCTACACTGACATCCCTCCTAGACAGGAGGTTTATGAGTCTCTGCCATCTATGCTCCATAGATAGCCATCTATCTCCATAGATAGCATGTGCTCCTGTGAGTGACACATCAGCTGCTCCATGCAGGTGACCATCCTATCCATGGAGGAGCCTACAGTCGCCATCGCCTGCGACACGGTGGTGCTCATGTTGGAGATGGACTCCTCCATTCTCTGAGCATTTGCAGACAACGTGCTTGCAAAACTTGTCAGAGCCTCCTGCACTTATTGCTGCACCTCCAGGATTGTATTCTTTCTGGATGGCCCAGAGGCTCAGCGTCTGCATACAGCTGAGCAGAGCTGGGAGCGTCCTGCGCCCTCTGGCGAGGAGTCTCCACTGCTGTCCCTGTCTCCACCATCTCCTCTTGCTCACTTGTGACTTGTGATGGACCCGGTGACAACACTACTCTATCTCGCGTTGGACCCACTGAGGTGTGCGTCTCTGCGCTGGTGCTGGGTGCGCTCATGTCCTTTGACCCTCAGAGGCTGGAGGCTCATCTGAGGAGTCATCTTGCTCTTCCTCCTAGACCGTTAGGGGGTGGGGGTGTGGGCTCTTGATGGACCTGTGGGAGAGTAAAGAGATGAGTTAGGTATGCCATATGAAGAATGGGTGCACATACCATTATGCACATGATGACCATTAAGTGGCTGATGACATCAGTCCCCATATGAGTGACTGATGTATGCCATGTAGCTGTATGATATGTAATTCTGTCACCAGGTTGCTGAGACATCCTCCTCTCTCCGTCTCCCACCTCCAGCTGCTCGGCCACTCCCGAGACTTCTGACACAGCCTCCTCTGCTGTTGTGAGGGTGGCAAATGCTGGAGGCCCACCTCCAGTTCTCTCCCTCTTATTGTGCGCTCTCTTCTCCTGCAAGGAGGGAAAGAAGAGAAGGTTGAGTGAGAGTTATGGAATGAGTGTAAGGAATGGATGGGCTACATCTTTATAGGGTGACTATGATGAAGTGAGGTGGCAATGCCAAGTGGCCTCCTTGTGTGTTGTTAGTTGGTATGATTGCTTTAGGATGAGGGTAAGTGTGAGGGGTGGCTAGTAAGATGGGGATGTGATAATGTAGATAGAGGGAGAGGGATGGGTGGATGTGCAAGGTATATTGGTGTGAGTAAGGATGTGCAGGAGTAGGGTCGGGAAGCAGAGTGATGGGGATGTGATGAGAGGTACAGCAGGATAACATTGAGTGTGGCTTTGCATTCACCTTTCCAGATCTAATGAGATCATTGAAACATTTGCGGCACTGCACCCAGGTCCTCCTGAACATATCCCTGCTTGTGATCTCCTCTGCAATTTGGAGCCAGGCTCTTTTTGTCTCCTGCGGAGGTCTCTTCCGCCCATTGGAAGGGAAGAGGACCTCCCTGCGTGCTCTGACTCCCTCCACAAGCATATGGAGGGATTCAGTGGAGAACCTGGGTGCAGCCCTCTGCCTCTGTGCAGCCATCTCTCCAACTGTTTGAAGCAATGAAAACCTCCAGTGTGCTGCATGCACACTCCTAGATGAACCTTCAAATGCAATGTGGCCATAGCTCCTTTTAATGTACTGGCTGAAAACGCGTCATGGATGACGTCATCAGACCCGCAACATTTAATTCGGCTGGGCAAAGCGCAGGGCGGGCTTAATAGGCCCCATTATCGGAAAGTAATTTTCTGCAGCGGGATGAAAGCAGCAACGGGGTCGTGACCCGCCACGCCGACCGCCTGCACCCGACCCGCCCAGGGACAGAAAATTCCGGCCATATGTCTGTAACCTCCTCCAACCCTACAACCCTCCGAGATCTCTGCACTGCTCCAATTCTGGCCTCTTGCGTACCCCGATTTCCTTCGCTCACTATTGATGGCCGTGCCTTCTGCTGCTCTGGAATTCCCTCCCTAAACTTCTCCGCCTCTCTATCGCTCTCTTCTCCTTTAAGTCGCTCCTTAAAACCTACCTCTTTGACCAAGCTTTTGGTCACCTGTTTGAATATTTCTTTAGGTGGCTCGATGTCCAATATTGTCTGATCATGCTCCTGTGAAGCGCTTTGGGACATTTTTAATGCGTTAAAGGCGCTATATAAATGCAAGTTGTTGTTATTTTGTAATGGAAGGTGTGCTGGGAAGTACAGCGTGAATGATAAATATGGTTACAAGTCACGTTTTATTGGTAGATTTGCACAATTAGACTAGATTTATTAATTATTGTTCTTGCTGAGAGGCTTGCTGTGCATGACTGACTGCCCTCTGTTACTTTACCAATTTTTAGTTTTTCTATCATCTCATTGGTAGTTTTGATATTGACTGCACTGGAACAAATTCAGTATTGAGAGAAGATTTGCAGTCATACTGAAGTCGCTTTTGAAACATCATGTATTGTGAAGGATTGAACGTGACCTTCTCAGATCCAAGTCTGCATGATGGTAACTCACTGAGAGTGGGAGGTGGTAGTTAGACGGCTGTTGTATTATATAGAACAATGGAGCAAACTATTCATACAACTTGGTCAGACTAGGGATACAGCAAGCGGCAGGGACAGAGGTCCAGACAGAGAGAGAGACAGGCAGAAAGAGAGATAGAGAGAGGGAGCGACAGACAGAGGGAGCGACAGACAGAGGGAGGGAGGGAGGGAGGGAGAGAGAGAGGAGAGACAGAGACAGAGACAGAGACAGAGCAAGGGCGAGACAGAGAGAGAGAGCCAGAGAGAGAGATCGACAGAGAGAGACAGACACAGAGAGAGACCAACAGACAGACAGAGAGGCAGACAGACAGACAGAGAGAGAGTGAGACAAAGAGAGCGAGACAGAAAGAGAAAGAGCGAGAGAGACAGAGAGTGAGAGAGATAGAGGGAGACAGAGAGTGAGAGAGACAGAGAGCGAGAGAGACAGAGAGCGAGAGAGAGACAGACGGAGAGAGAGAGAGACAGAGAGAGAGAGAGACAGAGAGAGAGAGACAGAGAGAGAGAGAGACAGTGAGAAACAAAGAGAGACAGAGAGAGACAGAGACAGTGAGAGACAGAGAGAGACAGACCGAGAGAGAGACAGTGAGAGACAGAGAGACAGACAGAGAGAGAGAGAGAGAGAGAGAGAGAGAGAGACCGAGAGAGAGAGACACAGAGAGAGAGAGAGACAGCTATGGAGGCAGGAATATCTTAGTATTCATAACAGTAGCAAAGGCCCTCTTTTAAAACTATAAGCTCCACATATTAATAGAGGGCTTTCAATGCAACCGTGACTCCTGTGATAACCAATCTCCATAGTGACTAGTGTCAGCCACTCAAAGTAAAACAGTGATATAATTGCAGAAAACATTTTTAATTGCTGCACAGAAACAGAAAGTAACACACTAGTATGTCACCAAATACAGAAAAGTGCAGAAATCTGATTGCAAAGATAGAGAAAGCCAATGACCACCTGGACCACGAGGGTCCCCACACAGAAAGAAAGACAGACTTGCATTTATATAGCGCCTTTAATCCCAAAGCATTTTACAGCCAATGAAGTACTTTTTGAAATGTAGTCACTGTTGTAATGTAGGAAACGCGGCAGCCAATTTGGCCTCAGCAAGCTCCCACAAACAGCAATGTGATAATGGCTGGATAATCAGTTTTTGTTATGTTGATTGAAGGATAAATATTGGCCAGGACACCAGGGATAACTCCCCTGCTCGTCTCCAAACAGTGCCATGGGATCTTTTACATCCACCTGAGAGAGCAGACAGGGCCTCGGTTTAACGTCTCATCTGAAAGACGGCTTCATCTGACAGTGCAGCGCTCCCTCAGCACTGCACTGGAGTGTCAGCCTAGATTTTTGCACTCAAGTCTCTGGAGTGGGACTTGAACCCACAACCATTCTGACTCAGAGGCGAGGGTGCTACCAACTGACAGACCACCAACTTCCCAGGGATCTTGGTTTGACAAGCTATGCTGTATGTCCAATAGTCAAGCAAGCATTTTGTTCTTCAGCCTTGGCCCAGTCACCTGAATCAGAAGGTTGTGAATTCATAGTCCCACTCCAAAGAAGTGAGCACATAATCCAGGCTGACAGTCCAGTGCAGTGCTGAGGGAGTGTGGCACTGTTGGAGGTGCCGTCTTTCGAATGAGATGTTAGACTGAGGCCTGTTGGCCCTCTCAGATGGATGTAGAAGATCCCATGATGCTACTTTATAGAGGAGCAGGGGAGTTATTCCCGGTGTCCTGGGCCATAATATTTATCCCTCAACCACCATCATTAAAAACAGATTGGGCCAGAAATTCGAGTCTCCGGCTTCCTGCGGGTGCAAGCATCGCGCGCGTACTTGCCTACCACGCCTGCCGTTGTGCTTCGGGCCCACGAGGACTTCGGCTCCTGGGCCTCCTGCAGCTGCCGGCGCGCAGTGCTTGCGTATCACAGGGGCGCAGTTAGTTCGAAGCGTCCCCTGGGATCACGTGGGCTATGGAGAGCCAATCGGAGCAGGGCATTTTCATTCATAGATTTGACAGGAAGACCTGTCAAATCTATGAATAGAGATCGGCCCCAAAACCACACTTAAACTTCAAATAAAAAAAATTTTTAATCACATTTTTAAAATAACTATAAGTTACATAAATTAACTACTTTAAACAAAAATTTAAATTTTTGAAAAAATTAATTATACTTTTTAACGGTGCTAAAAATAAACTTACCTTTCTTTAAAGTATCTAAAAAAGATAAACCTGTTGAAAAAATGTTTAAATTGTAATTAATTAACCACTTACCTTGTTAAAAACAGGCCTTGCGCCTCCTTTTTAAAAGTGCAGCTTCTCCATACTTACCCTCACGGAGAAACCTGAAAAAAAAAACGAAGTTCGCTGCGTGCGCGCTGCCTCTCCCACGCACGCGTTCGACTTCTGAACCCCTCCCTTCAGGGGAACGGAAGTTCCGGTTTCCCGCGCATGCACAGTGCATGCGTGAAACCGGCACTTCAGGTGGCCTTACGGGTGAGTACACAGCGCGTACTCACCCGACAAGAGCCGAATTTCTGGCCCATTATCTGGTCATTATTACATTGCTGATTTTGGGAGCTTGCAGCAGACTAATTGGCTGCTATGTTTGCCTGCAAAAGTAATTACTTGGCTTTGGTACATCCTGCGAATGTGAAAGATATTGGCCTCAATTTTAACCCCCCCCCCCACCACGCACCACCACAGGTGGGAGGGAGTTCGAGGGTTGGGGAGTGGTTTAAAATATCAGGATCAGGCAACCCGACCTATGCCCACCCCTTTAAATTTTAAAGTGCATAATTCAAAGCATGGAGAAGGCTCTGGCAAGAGGCAACCGGTGGCCTAAACACCATATCAAAGACACCACCTGCTGACATTATCGGCCCAGCAACTTGAATTTAACTGGAAATGAGCCTGAGCTGTGGGATTCCCGTCAACTGAACCGAGGCGGGTGCTGACAACTCCCCAAGATAAATGGCTCTTGCAGCACTCCTTGTGGGCCAGGAGGTGCAGGATGCAGGACTGCACCTGCCCTGGTCCCTCAAGGAAACCTTTGGCCTCCCCCAGCCCCGATAACCAGGCTTCCCCTCCCCACCCACCCTTGTTGGCGATGTTTCCCCAGCCCGATTGCCGACTGGAGCTTCCCCCCCCTTCCCGTATCCTAACTCGCACCAAGTCTCTTCGACCTACATCGGCTCCTGGTCCACCAACGTCTCGATTTAACACATTTTCATACTTGTTTTCAAATCCCTCCATGGCCTCACCCCACCCTATCTCTGTAACCTCCTCCAGCCCTACAACCCTCCGAGATCTCTGTGCTCCTCCAATTCTGACCTCTTGAGCATCCCCTGAATTTCATTGATCCACCATTGGCGGCTGTGCTTTCAGCTGTCTCAACCCTAAGCTCTGGAATTCCCTCCCTAAACCTCTATACCTCCCTCTCTTCCTTTAAGACGCTCCTTAAAATCTACCTCTTCCTGTCCTAATATCTCCTTATGTGGCTCGGTGTCAAATTTTGTTTGATAACACTCCTGTGAAGTGCCTTGGGACATTTTATTACGTTAAAGGTGCTATATAAATGAAAGGTGTTGTTGTAATAGCTTCCCTTTGAGAAAAGAAAGGACTTGGATTCCTTGACCTTCAGAGCTCTCTTTCTTTGGTGCTCTGTCAAGAATCAATAGCTTTCACTCCAAAGCCAAGGAATTTGTGATGACAATCTTTGGTCTGTTGATTGTCTCCATGGGGGGTGGGGGAGCAGTTTTACTTTGAGTCCTCAGAGAGCCCAGATTGATTTAATCACTTTGTACCGCTGTCTCCAAAATGTGGCTGACAAACCACTGATGAGACCATGCTTCACAGACAGAATTATAGGAGTGTTTTCTTCCGTGCCTCAGTCCCAATCCAGAGACTTGAGCACAGTACTCAGTGCTGAGGGACTGCTGCACTGTCGTAGGTGCCGCCTTTCAGATGAGACATTAAACCGAGGCCCTGTCTGCCCTCTAAGATGCACTATTTCGAAGAAGAGCAGGGGAGATCCCTTCAGTGTCCTGGGCCAATATTTATCCCTCAGCAACAGCTTAAAACAGATCATCATGTTGCTGTTTGTGGGAGCTGGCTGTGCGCAAATTGGCTGCCATGTTTCCTACATTACAACAGTGACTACACTTCAAAAGTACTTCATTGGATGTAAAACGCTTTGAGACATCCTGAGATTGTGAAAAGTGCGATATTAAAAAAGTGCAAGCCAAGTCTTTTAATTAGAATAAAGGAATGACTTTCTGTGCAGTAGTTAGATATTGGATGGCTCCTAAACTCAGATCTTCTTGTAAAAGTATCAGATACCCAACGCAAGCAGCTGAGAATCTTCCATGTATATATGCATGTTTAAAATACTGCGTTCCTCAGCATTCTCTGCTACAGCTTCTTATTTGCAGAGTAATGATTTACAAATACAGCTGTAACACCAGATTGATTGAATGTTGCCAGAGGATCTTTTAGTCCAACGTTAGGAAGTCTTGTCTTCTATTTACAATGGTTGTAAACACTGTTAGCTATGAGGCTTTACAAATACTGTGGTAATTGTATTGATTTTTAATGATGCAAAAGGCATCAATTCATTCTGTTCAAAACTTAAAGCATATATATGTATAATACATATGGATGCGTGACTTCTCGGGGTTGATTTTGACCCTGGGCAGACATTGGGCCCTCTGTCTGAAGCCCTTGCTTGCAAGGCCTAAGGCCTTTTAGATTAATAAATTGAAAAAGAAGAAAGACTTGCATTTATTTAGCGCCTTTCATGGCCTCAGGACGTCCCAAAGTGCTTTACAGCCAATGAAGCACTTTTTTTTTTGCAATTGTAGTCACTGTTGTAATGTAGGATACACGGCAGCCAATATACGCACAGCAAGCTCCCACAAACAGCAATGAAATAATGACCAGATCATCTATTTTTTCGTGATGTTGGTTGAGGGATAAATGTTGGCCAAGACACCGGGGAGAACTCCCCAGCTCTTTTTCGAAATACTGCCATGGGATCCTTTACGTCCACCTGAAAGAGCAGCCTCAGTTTATCGTCTCATCCGAAAGACAGCACCTCCGACAGTGCAGCACTCCCTCAGTACTGCACTGGGAACGTCAGCCTGGATTATGTGCTCAAGTCTCGGTAAAGTTGACTATTTTTGGCCTTAAGGTATAACAAAATCTGATGAAGTTTCAGGGTTGCCTTTTGATGTTAAATTTGGATCCACTGAACTTCTGTTGCTATGATTGAAAATATCACAGAATGCATAGCAACCAGGATGTCCTGTGGACACATCAAGGATTAGTAGAATTGATTAACTGTTGCTGTGAGTAAAAAAAAAAGTGCTGGTTCTATTGAACGTGAAAGCTGCACAATTGTCAGATATGGTTATGCTGATAGTTTGTGTGAAGGAGTATAATACACATTGGTGAAGTTTAAAATAATGAACCGTGTGGCAGGCTGATCTTCGTGTGTGGAAAGCTGCCTCACTCCGCAGTTTGTTTTTTGTCAGCATGTATTGGCAGGAGAACTGGAAAAGTCCAATTTTCTTCGCATAGCAACTGCCTCTTGGCTAAACAGAACTGATGGCCATTTCACTTCCCACACCTCGTTCGAGTTTATATTCCTCGCATCGAGACTAAGTTCTTAAAAGGGATATGTCAAAACAGAGTGTGACAAATTAACCCTTTCCCAGATGGTTTAGCGGATGAGTTATGTTAAACCTTTACAATTCACTGGTTAGGCCTCAGCTGGCGTATTGTGTCCAATTCTGGGCACCACACTTCAGGAAGGATGTCAAGGCCTTGGAGAGGGTGCAGAGGAGATTTACTAGACTATTACCAGGGATGAGGGACTTCAATTACGTGGAGAGACTGGAGGAGCTGGGATTGTTCTCCGTGGAGCAGAGAAGGTTAAAGGAAGATTTAATAGAAGTGTTCAAAATTATGAGGGTTTTGATAGAGTAAATAAGGAGAAATTGTTTCCACTGGCAGAAGGGTCGGTAACCAGAGGACACAGATCTAAGGTAATTGACAAAAAAAACAGGGAGGAGATGAGGAGTCATTTGTTTATGCAGTGAGTTGTTATGATTTGGAATGCGCTGCCTGAAAGGGTGGTGGAAGCAGATGTAATCGTAATTTTAAAAAGGGAATTCGATAAATACTTGAAGGGGAAAATTTTGCAGGGCTATGGGGAAAGAATAGGGGAATTGACGAATTGGATAGCGCTTTGAAAGAGCCGGCACGGGCACGATGGGCCAAATGGCCTCTTTCTGTGATGTATCATTCTATGAAATTCACGATTTGATGCAGCAGTGAGGCAAACAGACCCATAAAATTGCCAGGTTGGATTCTGTGTTGAGTAGGGGCAGCAGAGTAGGATGCAACCATCGGTGCTGACTTGGGAGTGGATCAGCAGAGCGACATTAAAATTGGACCATTTAGGATTAAACATAGAAACATAGAAGATAGGAGCAGGAGTAGGCCATTCGGCCCCTCGAGCCTGCTCCGCCATTTAATGAGATCATGGCTGATCATCCAAATTCAGTACCCTGTCCCTGCTTTCTCCCCATATCCCTTGATCCCTTTAGCCTTAAGAAATATATCTAACTCCTTCTTGAAAATATTTAATGAATTGGCCTCAACTGCCTTCTGTGGTAGAAAATTCCACAGGTTCACCACTCTCTGGGTGAAGAAGTTCCTCCTCATCTCAGTCCTAAATGGCTTACCCCATATCCTTAGACTGTGACCCCTGGTTCTGGACTCCCCTGCCATCGGGAACATCCTTCCTGCATCTAGTCTGTCTAGTCCTGTTAGAATTTTATAAGTTTCAATGAGATCCCCTCTCATTCTTCTAAACTCTAGCGAATATAAGCCTAATCGACCCAATCTCTCTTCATACGTCATTCCTGCCATCCCAGGTATCAGTCTGGTGAATCTTCGCTGCACTCCCTCCATGGCAAGAACATCCAAAACTGCACACAATACTCAAGGTGTGGTCTCACCAAGGCCCTGTACAACTGCAGCAAGACATCCTTGCTCCTGTACTCGAATCCTCTCGCTATGAAGGCCAACATACCATTTGCCTTCTTAACCGCCTGCTGCACCTGCATGCTTACCTTCAGCGACTGGTGCACAAGGACACCCAGGTCTCGTTGCACTTCCCTTTTTCCCAATCTATTGCCGTTCAGATAATAATCTGCCTTCCTGTTTTTGCCACCAAAGTGGATAACCTCGCATTGATCTACCAATGACAGACAGCAGCATAAAGAACAAGCCCACCAAATTCAAACAGTCAAACCCAACAGCTCTACTGGCATGAAAAAAATAGTCACAGTCAACGGGAACCCTGTAGTAGGATGAGACACTGGGGCTTTCTAGCCCATTGGTTGTCTGGACATTGGGCACCTGTGCTCCGATGCCATCTTCTTAAATTACAACAGTAACTACATTTCAAAAGTACTTCATTGGCTATAAAGCGCTTTGGGACATGCTGAGCTCGTGAAAGGCGCTATATAAATGCAAGTTTTCTCGTCTTTCTTCGTACTGTGCAGACACAGTTGTTGTGGATAGCTTTGAGGGATTTACAACATTTTTATTGGCACGGTCTTTTAGACATTTCTATAAGTTGTCCATCTTTGTGGGGCAGCGTAAATCGCCTCAGTTCTGCTCCTTTGACATTCTGCACTGGTCGGCAGTGTTAGCATTGGCCTCGGTTTAGGGGGAGGGAACAATCAGCCTTGGTTCCCCTTCCTCAGTTGGTATCCAATAACCCCTGTTGGAAAGTGATTACTTTTGGACATCGGGCAAGGACAGAATTAGAACCCTCCACACTTTGATAGCCTGTCGATGCACATCGTCCAAGGCTGACTCACAATGAAATGACCACTTTCATGGGATTGCGGTATGTACTCCAGCATGAGTCAGTGCCTTCAGGAAAAGAAGTGAGAAAATTACATAGAATTTACAGCACAGAAACAGGCCATTCGGACCAAGTGGTCCATGCCAGCGTTTATGCTCCACACGAGCCTCCTCCCACCCCTATCAGCATAACTTTCTATTCCTTTCTCCCTCATGTGCTTATCTAGCTTCCCCTTAAATGCATCTATTTAACTATTCCTTACACTTTCTGGGTAAAGAATGTTTCTCTTGAATTCCTTATCGGATTTATAAAATGAGACCTTCGTCCCTGGGTGGGTTCGAACGACCAATCTTTCGGTTAACAGCTGAATTGGGGGTGGGGGGAGGTGAGAGGAGTGGGCATCTTCCCCATCCCAGTTAGTAAACAATTCAGTAAGAGTCGCAAGTAGGTTGGGGTCAAACAGAAGTCAAGTTAAAATAGAAATTCTAAAAGTGAAGGTGATGATGAGGTTAAAGTAATAACATTTAGTTTCATCCTACTGAGGCAGACTTAGGACCTGATATTCCTCCATTTGTGAACAAAAAAGGCATAAAAGCCATTTTTATTTATCTTTTATCAAATCAGCTAATTAAATCGCCATAGCTGGCTGCATTCCTGCTTGGGAATACATAACTGGCAACAAACACCTTCCAGCCAATCACGACCTTCAATAATGATCATATCACACTGTTAAGGTAGCTAAGCAACCACTTGGAAATCACAGAGTCACCTGTCTCCTTGACTACGATATTGGAAGGCAGTTTGGGTAGTCTGGAGGAGTCGGACACCTACATCAGTGACATCGTGGAGAAACATCTGCCTGCACTGCAGTCTGTCATTGAGTATGGGGGAGTCACACCTCCAGTAAAGACATCAGTTACACAGGCCATGGGCACAGTAGGAGCAGCCCTCATTAATGCGACTACCTCTTTCTGTGGAGACTTTGGGGGTCCAAATTCCGCAGTCTTCACTGACTTCAGCTTGCTTGGAGACTAGTTACAGGCAATAAAAGAAAGAACTTGCATTTATATAGCGCCTTTCACATCCACAGTATGTCCCAAAGTGCTTTACAGCCAGTTAGGTACTTTTGAAGTGGAGTCACTGTTGTAATGTAGGGAAACGGGGCAGCCAATTTGCACACAGCAAGGTCCCACAAACAACAATATGATAATGACCAGATAATCTGTTTCAGTGATGTTGGCTGAAGGATAAATATTGGCCCAGGACACCGGGGATAACTCCCCCACTTCTTCGAAATAGTGCCCTGGGATCTTTTAGATCCACGAGAGGACAGACAGGGGCCTCAGTTTAGCGTTTCATGCAAAAGATGGCACTTCTGACAGTGCAGCGCTCCCTCAGCATTTCCTACATTACAGCAATGCCTACACTTCAAAAATACTTCAGTGGCTGTAAAGCGCTTTGAGACATCCGGAGATTGTGAAACGCGCGATATAAATGTAAGTCTTTCTTTCTAATGAATTTCAGTGGTCTTTTTAGAAACTCTTTCTAATACCTGTCTTTGTGAGGTTATGAATGCTCAAAGCACAGTTGAATGATTGCAGGATTTCTCAATACATTGCACCACTCTGTACTCATCACTACTTTTTCATAGAGCTTCAAAAACAGAGGAAATCCAACTCCTAAGGCAAATCAGACAAATAGGAAATAGGTATTCATAATATATGATGATTACATTGTTGCTTAGGGACTTTCCATTTGCAAAAGAACAGCCAAAACTGTCAGAGATAAAGACATTAAAAAAATGAGCGATCGTGTAACTATCTGAGGCTAAGGAATTTAGACAGTCAGAGCAGAAATAACCGGAGACAACGGGAGGTACAAAAAGAATTGAGAAAGAATACAGACTTGGGAGCAATTGAGAACTTTAAAGTAAAATGCTTCAATAAAACAGGCAGAACTTCAGAGAGAAAAAACAGGGTGAAGTGTAGCTCATTCCTCCTTAACATAGTCTTATGAAATGAAGAAACAAACTAGAATGGAATGTTTTTCATTCTGGTGCTGGGGAGAGTTTGAAAATGGAGCCTTTTTCCACGGATTTGAACCAGCTATTGAACCAAATATCAATTATTCAATATGGCATGGGCAAGATGGTTAGAATATGGCTCTTCCCTCTAGAGAGAATATTGAGGGGTGACCTAATAGAGCTCTTTAAAATTATGAAAGGGTTTGATAGGGTAGACGTAGAGAAGATGTTTCCACTTGTGGGGGAGAGCAAAACTAGGGGCCATAAATATAAGATAGTCACTAATAAATCCAATAAGGAATTCAGGAGAAACTTCTTTACCCAGAGAGTGGTGAGAATGTGGAACTCGCTACCACATGGTGTAGTTGAGGCGAATAGCATAGATGCATTTAAGGGGAAGCTAGATAAACACATGATTGAGAAAGGAATAGAACTGATAGTGTTAGATGAAGAGGGTGGGAGGAGGCTCATGTGGAGCATAAACGCCAGTATAGACCAGTTGGGCCGAATGGCCTGTGTCTGTGCTGTAGACTCGATGTAATATGTAAGGTGCAGAGTAAGATGCCCCCTCTATTCTGCTTTGACAGTGTGACATCATTCTAGCTTCAACAAACAATCTTGCCTGCCCCGGCATGACTTTTTCCATTTCTCACACCAGCCACTGAATGGCCTCTCTGAGTGAGCTAGCCAATCTTGGTGCCAATTTGGTAGGTTTGTACTGTGGACCCAAGTCCACTAGGAACTGGCTTGCGAGTGCCCAAACTCATTTCATGTAGAACCCTTACACAGCCAAGGGAGCGAGGAGACGTTCATCTTGTCCAGTTTAAGCTGGATTCCAACCCAGACCCCAGAGGTGAAAGGTCAGCATGCTCATCCCGTGCTCTAGCTGGCTCCCTCACCTCCTGCTACATCAGAGGGGCTTTTTCATATCTTACCATGCCCATCCTTATGGCCTCTGAGAAACTGCCAGTTAGTGCTAAATAAAGGAGGGTTTTGAACTCTGGACTTGTGCCCTCTTGGATTTGGAGATTGTTGAAACTCATATCTCTTAAGAACTTTTCTAGCCATAAAGAAATGCGTTTCTTCAGTGCCATCAGCCTGGGCTGGATTCAAAGGATAGTGTGTCTTAACAAATTCCAATTTTCAGTCATATATAATCCAACATTTACCTTCTTATTGAAACAGTGTTAACTTCAACTCTGACAGTCCTTTTCTTAAGTAATGTTACTTGGTGAATCTTGAATTGCACACACAAAGAATATATTGAATCTACAGTCATTTTTTCTTAAAATGTTCCAAGTATTTGAAGGAAGAAGGAAAGAAAGGGAGGAGTGGAAGGAAAGGGAGGAGTGGAAGGAAAGGAGGAGTGGAAGGAAAGGGAGGAAAGGGAGGAGTGGGAGGAAAGGGAGGAAAGGGAGGAGTGGGAGGAAAGGTAGGAGTGGAAGGAAAGGGAGGAAAGGGAGGAAAGGGAGGAGTGGAAGGAAAGGGAGGAAAGGGAGGAAAGGGAGGAGTGGGAGGAAAGGGAGGAAAGGGAGGAGTGGGAGGAAAGGGAGGAAAGGGAGGAGTGGAAGGAAAGGGAGGAAAGGGAGGAGTGGGAGGAAAGGGAGGAAAGGGAGGAAAGGGAGGAGTGGAAGGAAAGGGAGGAAAGGGAGGAGTGGGAGGAAAGGGAGGAAAGGGAGGAGTGGGAGGAGTGGGAGGAAAGGGAGGAAAGGGAGGAGTGGAAGGAAAGGGAGGAGTGGGAGGAAAGGGAGGAAAGGGAGGAAAGGGAGGAGTGGAAGGAAAGGGAGGAAAGGGAGGAGTGGGAGGAAAGGGAGGAAAGGGAGGAGTGGGAGGAAAGGGAGGAAAGGGAGGAAAGGGAGGAAAGGGAGGAAAGGGAGGAAAGGGAGGAAAGGGAGGAAAGGGAGGAAAGGGAGGAAAGGGAGGAAAGGGAGGAGTGGGAGGAGTGGGAGGAAAGGGAGGAAAGGGAGGAGTGGAAGGAAAGGGAGGAAAGGGAGGAAAGGGAGGAGTGGAAGGAAAGGGAGGAAAGGGAGGAGTGGGAGGAAAGGGAGGAAAGGGAGGAAAGGGAGGACTGGGAGGAAAGGGAGGAAAGGGAGGAAAGGGAGGAGTGGGAGGAAAGGGAGGAAAGGGAGGAGTGGGAGGAAAGGGAGGAAAGGGAGGAGTGGAAGGAAAGGGAGGAAAGGGAGGAAAGGGAGGAGTGGAAGGAAAGGGAGGAAAGGGAGGAGTGGAAGGAAAGGGAGGAAAGGGAGGAGTGGGAGGAAAGGGAGGAAAGGGAGGAGTGGGAGGAAAGGGAGGAAAGGGAGGAAAGGGAGGAGTGGAAGGAAAGGGAGGAAAGGGAGGAAAGGGAGGAAAGGGAGGAAAGGGAGGAGTGGGAGGAAAGGGAGGAAAGGGAGGAGTGGAAGGAAAGGGAGGAAAGGGAGGAGTGGAAGGAAAGGGAGGAAAGGGAGGCGTGGGAGGAAAGGGAGGCGTGGGAGGAAAGGGAGGAAAGGGAGGAAAGGGAGGAGTGGGAGGAAAGGGAGGAGTGGAAGGAAAGGGAGGAGTGGAAGGAAAGGGAGGAGTGGAAGGAAAGGGAGGAGTTGAAGGAAAGGGAGGAAAGGGAGGAGTGGAAGGAAAGGGAGGAGTGGGAGGAAAGGGAGGAGTGGAAGGAAAGGGAGGAGTGGGAGGAAAGGGAGGAGTGGGAGGAAAGGGAGGAGTGGAAGGAAAGGGAGGAAAGGGAGGAAAGGGAGGAGTGGAAGGAAAGGGAGGAAAGGGAGGAAAGGGAGGAGTGGGAGGAAAGGGAGGAAAGGGAGGAGTGGGAGGAAAGGGAGGAGTGGGAGGAAAGGGAGGAGTGGGAGGAAAGGGAGGAGTGGAAGGAAAGGGAGGAAAGGGAGTAAAGGGAGGAAAGGGAGGAGTGGGAGGAAAGGGAGGAAAGGGAGGAGTGGGAGGAAAGGGAGGAAAGGGAGGAGTGGGAGGAGTGGGAGGAGTGGGAGGAGTGGGAGGAGTGGGAGGAAAGGGAGGAGTGGGAGGAAAGGGAGGAAAGGGAGGAGTGGAAGGAAAGGGAGGAAAGGGAGGAAAGGGAGGAGTGGAAGGAAAGGGAGGAAAGGGAGGAGTGGAAGGAAAGGGAGGAAAGGGAGGAGTGGGAGGAAAGGCAGGAAAGGGAGGAGTGGGAGGAAAGGGAGGAAAGGGAGGAGTGGAAGGAAAGGGAGGAAAGGGAGGAAAGGGAGGAGTGGAAGGAAAGGGAGGAAAGGGAGGAGTGGAAGGAAAGGGAGGAAAGGGAGGAGTGGGAGGAAAGGGAGGAAAGGGAGGAGTGGGAGGAAAGGGAGGAAAGGGAGGAGTGGAAGGAAAGGGAGGAAAGGGAGGAGTGGAAGGAAAGGGAGGAAAGGGAGGCGTGGGAGGAAAGGGAGGCGTGGGAGGAAAGGGAGGCGTGGGAGGAAAGGGAGGAAAGGGAGGAGTGGGAGGAAAGGGAGGAAAGGGAGGAAAGGGAGGAGTGGAAGGAAAGGGAGGAAAGGGAGGAGTGGAAGGAAAGGGAGGAGTGGAAGGAAAGGGAGGAGTGGAAGGAAAGGGAGGAGTTGAAGGAAAGGGAGGAGTGGAAGGAAAGGGAGGAAAGGGAGGAGTGGAAGGAAAGGGAGGAGTGGGAGGAAAGGGAGGAGTGGGAGGAAAGGGAGGAGTGGAAGGAAAGGGAGGAGTGGAAGGAAAGGGAGGAAAGGGAGGAAAGGGAGGAGTGGGAGGAAAGGGAGGAAAGGGAGGAAAGGGAGGAGTGGGAGGAAAGGGAGGAAAGGGAGGAGTGGGAGGAGTGGGAGGAAAGGGAGGAGTGGAAGGAAAGGGAGGAAAGGGAGGAGTGGGAGGAGTGGGAGGAGTGGGAGGAGTGGGAGGAGTGGAAGGAAAGGGAGGAAAGGGAGGAGTGGAAGGAAAGGGAGGAAAGGGAGGAAAGGGAGGAAAGGGAGGAGTGGGAGGAAAGGGAGGAAAGGGAGGAGTGGAAGGAAAGGGAGGAAAGGGAGGAAAGGGAGGAAAGGGAGGAAAGGGAGGAAAGGGAGGAAAGGGAGGAGTGGGAGGAAAGGGAGGAAAGGGAGGAAAGGGAGGAAAGGGAGGAGTGGGAGGAAAGGGAGGAGTGGGAGGAAAGGGAGGAAAGGGAGGAAAGGGAGGAGTGGGAGGAAAGGGAGGAGTGGGAGGAGTGGGAGGAAAGGGAGGAGTGGGAGGAGTGGGAGGAGTGGGAGGAGTGGGAGGAGTGGGAGGAAAGGGAGGAGTGGGAGAAGTGGGAGGAGTGGGAGGAAAGAAAGACTTGCATTTCTACAGCGCCATTCACGACCACCTAAAGCGCTTTACAGCCAATGAAGTACTTTTGAAGTGTAGTCACTGTTGTAATGTAGGAAACGCGGCAGCCAATTTGCACACAGAAAGTACTGAGGGAATGCTGCACTGTCAGAAGTGCCGTCTTTCGAATAAGCCATTAAACCGAGGCCCAATCTGCCCTCTCAGGTGGATGTAAAAGATCCCATGGACACTTTTTAAGAAGAGCAGGGGAGCTCTCCCCGGTGTTCTGGCCAATATTTATCCCTCAACTACTAGGACAGATTATTTGGTCTTTATCACATTGCTGTTTGTGAGAATTTTCTATGTGCAAATTGGCTGCCGCGTTTCCTACATTACAACAGTGACTACACTTCAAAAGTACTTAATTGGCTGTAAAGAGCGTTAGGGCTTCCTGAGGTTGTGAAAGATGCTATAGATATGCAAGGTCTTGCTTTATAAACATCAAATAGCCCCCTTACTTTTATCCATATTATACTTGTTGCAAACATATACTGTTCTACTCAACTCTTCAATTATTTATAGAACTGCTTTCTGCTTTCATATTCTGTAACACACCATTCTGAATTAATAAGCTCTCTTCCATTTATTTTCAGACAGTTGCACTAAAACTTTCATGTTACCAACACTGGTGCTTTCAGTAGTTTTACTGTGGTACTTTTATTTGAATGACAGTAACAATTCTGTAGAAAATAATCTATTCAGATATCTCCCACACCTGTAGTCAGCTTGAACCGTTTCAGGAAAAAATGTTGGAAAAGCAAATGTCGCTCTCGCTGAACAGTGATACGTGTCCGTACTTCTCTGCAGAAAGAATTGAATCCAGATCAAATGCAGTTTTAGGCGGAAGCTTTATGCCGTGGTCTGTGTCTAAAACAAGGATGCAAGAGTGTAGAGACACCAATGTGTTTTGAAAAAGCAAACAATGCTTGTTTTAATTTCATTGTTTGAATATGGTTTTCAAAATTCTGGAACTATTGAAAGGCTGTTCTTGTGTTGCAGCACGAGTGGGTGTTAAAGGAGCAACGTGCAAGGCTGGCAGCCCATTCCCACATTCGTACCGGTCAGCAATTTTAGCGAAGAGACAGCGAAGCAGAGAAAGAAAACAGATAAGAGAGAAAGAATAAATGTGTGAGTGAGGAGGGAGAGAGAGAGAGAGAAAGAGAAAAGAGAGAGAGAGAAACAGAAAAAGAGAAAAGAGAAAATGAGAGAAAGAGAGGAGGAGAGAGGCAGAGAGAGAGAAAAGAGAGACAGAGAGAATAAATAAATAAATAATAAAGACAATTAGAAATTTTATAGAGGTGATTAATAGTTATTCTGCTTCTCAAAATATTAAAAGGATTTGATAGGGTGGATACGAAGCAATTATTTCCTCTGGTGGGGAATTCCCATCTAAGAGGGCATAATCTTAGATTGGAGCTAGGCCGTTCAGGAGGGAAATCAGGAAGCACTTTTTCCACACGAAGTGTAATAGAAATCTATTGGCCTCCTCCTGTTCCTATGTTCCTAGTTTTTAGGCATTTGAGTTAAATATTTGAAATCTGCCCGTGTTATGAGCTCCAAACACTTTACAATGTTCAAGGAAAATAAAGGACATAAAGGGGGCGATTTTGCCAGTCCTGGGGAGGCGGGTATGGAGGCGGGACTGCCGGGAAAATGGCAGAATTTGGGGGCGGGTGCCTAACCCGCCTCCATGCCATCTTCCAGGAGGCGGGTAGCCGTCCCGCGCCGGGTCCCGTCTCCTTGGAGGCAGGAAGGGATTAAAGCCTATTAACTGCCTGTTAACAGGCAGAAAATAGGATTATCCCCTTTTTGCCCTCAAGTGCGGGCTTCCCGAAGGCTCCGAAACCCGCCAGCTCAGTGAGGCGAGTAGTGGGTCTGCGGGGGTCGGGGGGGGGGGGTGCAAAAGTGTGCTGTGAAGGTAAGTGATGGGTGCAAGAGTGGAGAGGTGAGTATCTGAGGTAAGTGCAAAGTGTTATTAAAAGTGTACTTACCTTTGTTTCTTCTTGCAGGCTTCAGTCGGTGTGTATGCGGAGAGTCTCGCACCTCCGCGTTGGGGATGACAGATGGCCATTGCATTCTCAGATGCAACAACCATCTCATTTCTACAAAAGAAAGAAGTTTGATGAGGTCTTGAATTCAAGGCCTCATCAAACTACAGAGAATGTCAGTGTTTGACAGCTTCACAGAGCTGTCAAACGATGACAATTCATCTGTCATACTTTGACGTTCTCTGTAACTGGCTTTCCCTTAATTGGCCTGCGAAGCCCGCTGGGCGGGCTTAACAAGGTCAATCAAGGGACAATAGCATGGGTTGGCCAGAAGTTGTTGGAGGCGGGACTGAAACCCAACAAGTGGGAGTCCCGCCTCCAAAAGCTCCCCATTGGCAAAATCACCCCCTAAGTTTCTCCTATCTACTTAGTTTAAATATATCTCTCGACCTCTCTCTCCGCCTTTAAGATGCTTTTAAAACCTATTCTCTTTGACCAAGTTTTCGGTCACCTGTCCTAATATCCCCTTATGTGGCTCGGTGTCAAACTTTGTCTGATTACGCTCCTGTGAAGCGCCTTGGGACGTTTTCCTACGTTAAAGGCCCTTTATAAATGCAAGTTGTTTTTGTTGTAATTCCTTTGCATGTGGGATTTTATATAGTCCAATTAAAGCAGTCCTAAATACAATTATATTTTTAGTTATCCATTTTCTTTTCAAATAAATAATTTCTCCATTTGCTACGCACGCTCTCAATTGTGAAAGGACAATTCTATTAAAAAGCTCCATTTCTGTATTACCAAACCACGCACAAACTGACTAAAAGAACAGCACATCAATGCTAGAATCAGCACTGCCCTCATTCATAACACACAAGGATCAATTCCACTCCATACAGACCTTATCAATTTATATGTTACCAATGGCTAGGAATTGTGAAGTGATTGAATTGCATCAAGAAGCGACAGAAGTCTCAGGATTGAGACACAAGCTAGGTAGATACTCGTGATGAATAGAAAGGACTGAGAGATAGGAGACACAAACTCAAGTAAGAGACACACAAAGGAGTCAAGAAAGAGAGACAGACTTGGTACAATGAGACATGGCAGAAAAAGGACTCAGCAATAAGTAAGAGATTCAAGTAAGGCTTGAGTAGAAATTCTCGAGCGAAGCACATGAAAACGTCTTCAATAACATACATGACAAAACAACAGACTAATGGGCAAGACTCAAGGGTCACAGATACAAAAGATGCTCATAAAGCCACAAGAGATATGGCTCAGTGGGTAGCACTCTTGCCTCTGAGTCAGAAGATTGTGGGTTCAAATCCCACCTGAGAGATTTGGGCACAAAAGCTAAACTGTCGGAGTTGCTGCCTTTTGAATGAGACCTAAAACCGAGGCCTTGTGTGCCCCTTCAGGTGGACATAAAAGATTCCCTGGAACTATCTTGAAGAAGAACAGGGGAGTTTGTCCTGGATGATATTTATCCCTCAACCAACCTCCTTGAAACAGATAATCTGGACATTATCACATTGCTGCTTGTGAGAGCTTGCTGTGCGCAAATTGGCTCCTGTGTTTCTGACAATACTACGGTGACTACACTTCTAAAGTACTTCATTGCTGTAAAGCTTTTTGGGACATTGTGAAAAGTGCTATATAAATACAAGTTTGTTCTTTTTTCTTATTTTGCACTCTCTCTAATCTTTGATCGCTCGGTAGTTCATTGGCGACAAACTCAAGCTTTCTCTGCTCCTGTTTGTCGAACAGAAATGTTGCAAATTCATGCTCTCCATATGGAGCATGTATCAAGAAATTCAGGCACGGAGGTGAGTGGGCCCCACAGCATTTTCCACTTCAATTCCGATTTCTTTCCAATTTATTATTTTTTTTACAGCCATGCCCTTGCCCTTATTAATTCTCTTTATCAAATGCATATGGGATGAGCTGCAGATGCTAAAGCAAAATCAAATTTCACTGCTTGCCTGATCACTTCTAACTTCACTGTTATGGAACGCAAATTGGTTCTCAGAATTGGATTCTGGGAAAAGAATTGCAAGAAAAAAAATGGAAACAAAGCGATCCACTCTACCAGTACATAACCTGCACTCCTCCAATCTGGCCTCTTGTTCATCCTCCACTTCCTTCACTCCACTATTGGCAGCCATGTCTTCAGCTGCCTAGGCCCTAATCTCTCGAATTCCCTCCCTAACCCTCTCCGCCTCTCTCTCCTCTGTGTCAGCCATGGCTCAGTGGGTAGCGCTCTCGCCTCTGAGTCAGAAGGTTGTGGGTGCAAGTCCCACGTCAGAGACTTGAGCACAAAATCTAGGCTGACACTCCAGTGCAGTACTGAGGGAGTGCTGCACTGTCGGAGGTGTCGTCTTTCAGATGAGACGTTAAACCAAGACCCCTCTGCCCTCTCAGGTGGAAGCCAAAGATCCCATGGCACTATTTTGAAGAAGAGCAGGGGAGTTCTCCCCGGTGTACTGGCCAATATTTATCCGTTAACCAACATCACAAAAAACAGATTATATGGTCACTATCACATTGTTGTTTGTGGGACCTTGCTGTGCACAAATTGGCTGTCGCGTTTCCAACATTATAACAGTGACCACACTTCTAAAGTATTTCATTGGCTGTAAAGCGCTTTGGGACATTCTGAGGTCGTGGAAGGTGCTTTATAAATGTAAGTCCTTCTTTCTTTAAGTAGCTCCTTAAGGCCTACCTCTTTCACCTGTCCTGATGGCTCCTTCTTTAGCTCGGTGTCAAATTGTTTGATAACGTTGCTGTGAAGCACCTTGGGACGTTTTACTGCATTTAAGGCGCTATATAAATGCTAGTTGTTGAAGTCAGTTGTTTACGCAGTAGAAGTTGATCCAGCAGGTTAAGGGTTAAGCTTCAGTCCGTGAAGCAGGGCAGTTGCAGCTGAAGCCACAGCACCCCGCCATCAGGAGACTGCAACGAAAATGACGGCTGTTGTTTATGTAATGATGGATAACAACATGCACCCGGCCTCATTGTAAAGAAAGGCCTCGTCATGAAAATTCATCCTCCCGCTATGTAAAGAGGATTGCAGTGCGAATCGGGCTTCATTTAAACTGGGAGAATGTCAGTCTCTCTGGGTCTGGAGAAGCCTTGCAACTGTTTCCTGTGTATTATGCATCTTGGGAATGAGACAGTGGAAGTGCTCACACCGAGATTGTTCGAAGAATAATGAATAATGAAGATTTTGGCAACTGGAATTTCTTTCCCCAGGCTGCCAGAGGTTGTCAATTGTTAGCAATTCAATGCTGAAGGAGTTCCATTCTCTAAAGACTTGTAACCAGGAGGGAAGGGGTGGGAAAGAGAAAGTCATATTTAAAGCCATTTTTTTTCCCCTTCATACTCAGATGGATCATTTGTCTCCCAGTCCTCTTGGAACTTTCCAGCAGGAAGGTGGGGAGGGAATAGACAATTGATCCAGCGCGGTTGTTATATTATTTATGTGTTTGTTCTGCTTATCAGGATCTGACTAAAGAAAGGTCAGGGAAGAGCAGGAATTAAAAGAGCGCTGCAGCTGATATTAAAAGGGAATCGGGCGATAATTAAAAGTAACTTTGTGCAAACATTAGCATAATGGTTTCAGTCACATGACATGAGTGAAACTGCACAAGTACAATATTAAACCAAAGTAATGAAAATGAAAAATGTATGAGAAACTTATTTTAATTCCGCACAGTTATTTCCCTGGTAAATTATTCAAAAGTATGACAAATACCGATAGGTGTGATACATAGATTTGCATGCAACGCCTGTTAAGTTAACCCTGAAACCTTTTTGTTCTCTCCTTTTCATATTATGAAAATGTCATTATTACTTTAAGTGGATTAACATTTATTTAATAACAAAAACAACTTGCATTTATATAGTGCCTTTAACGTAGTAAAATGTCCCAAGGTGTGATTATCAAACAAAACGTCCCACAGGAGTGATTATCAAACAAAATTTGACACTAAGCCACACAAGGAGATATTAGAACGGGTGAAAGAGGTGGGTTTTAAGGAGCGTCTTAAAGGGGAAGGGAGAGGTAGAGAGACGGTGAGGTTTAGGGAGGGATTTCCAGAGCTTAGGGCTCAGGGTCAAATAGGACACCACGATTGCGAACAGTCTGGTTTTAAATCAACATATTGTGATTTGCAATACTACAGGCAACAGCGTCTTTTTTTTAAGGAGATTTTTTATTTATGTACATGTATTCCTTTATAATTCCCAATCTCAGCATGAAAATTCTTCTTGTTGGCCTATATTATGTCAAGCGCTCTCATCTCACACTGCTCAAAGGCTGCGTTCTGACACTGACCACTTCTGTGGGCCCACCGTAACAAATTCTATTCATTCTGAGGCTCACTATGAAATATACATGAGCTTTGGATCTATAATTTCAGCTTCGATGTAAGATAAGTAAAAGTGGCAAAATTAAAAGCCTCGCGGTGACACTTCTTGCGTGTTATTAAGATTGGGGACACAGTAGTTGCAGTTTCACAGGAGCAAAGCAAGTCGATTACTGACATCTAGTGGCCAAACATTTGACAAGTGATGAATGAAGCAACTTTATTTTGAGATTCATCAGAGGATATTCTGGCCAGGGTTTTAGAAGGCGAGCATCCGACTAAAACATTTTCAACGTTTTATTTAAATGCAATTCTTTATTCATTGAAACAGTTTGTGAAACCCCATAGTATTCAATTGGTAGACTGAACAAATTAAATATACTTACATGTAGTGCTAGAGCAAAGTATCAGCTATGGCTCAGTGGTAACACTCTTGCCTCTGAGTCAGAACGTTGTGGGATCACATCCCACTCCAGAGATCTTGGGCACAAAATATAGGATGACACTCCAATGCAGTACTGGGGGAAAGCTGTATTGTCTTTCGGATGAAATGTTTAAACCGAGGCCCTATCTGCCCTCTTAGGTGAAAATAAAAGATCCCATGGCACTATTTTGAACAAGAGTAAGGGAGTTCTCCCCAGTGCCCGAGTCAGTATTTATCCCTCAACCCACATCTAAAAACAGATGATCTGATCACCATCACATTGCAGTTCGCGGAATCTTGCTGTGCACAAATTGGCAGCCGCATTTCCTACATTAAAATATCAGAAATTCAATCGCTGAGGTCACGGTGTGCATGATTTGCCGCCCATTAAAGCCTTACTTACAATCTTTTCAAATCGGAAAAATATAAGTGACAAAAACACACGTAGAGAAGATGTTCCCACTTGTGGGGGTAGTCCAGAATGAGGAGTCATAAATATAAGATAGTCACGAATAAATCCAATAAGGAATTCAGGAGAAACCTCTTTGCCCAGAGAGTGGTAAGAATGTGGAACTCACCACCACATGGAGTGGTTGAGGTGAGGAGCATAGATGCATTTAAGGGGAAGCTAGATAAACACATGAGGGAGAAAGGAATAGAAGGATATGTTGATGGGGTTAGCTGAAGCAGGGTGGGGGGAGGCTCATGTGGAGCTTAAACACTGGCATGGACCAGTTAGACTGAATGGCTGTCAATTCTATGTAAAACATACAATTACTTCACAACTTAAAATATCACAACACACTAGTTCATCTTTTGATTCATAGACAAAAATCCACATAATTAAAAGTCTTACGTCGAGTATCGGTAAGGGGTGGGAAAATGTATGTCAGGTTTGAAAGTGTCGCACATGCAAAATGTCATCACACTTGCACTCTTTATGTCATTTATCATATTCAATAAAAAGCAGCAAATCACTTATAATTGAATGTGTGTCCATTTAACTAAGCACCCTGCTTGGGGAATTAAGTAAAATCCATTTTATCAGAATGGTGAGCAAACCTAATAATCCCAGTGACTCAAAGCTAAAGTAACCTGCAACAGGAAGCAATCTGATGGCTGGGTAGCACATTACCACTTCCAAATATTCTAGTCTACACCCATAGGTTAATGTCTACTGGCTTTAATGTTATCATAAAAATGCTGCATTCAATATAAAAAGGTTATAAATTGACTTAATTCTGCACAGGCAATACTACTAATACCCAAAATGCTATAGTTCCCATTCATCAGTAACCCAAGAATATAGAACCAAAAGTAAGGTTTCTAACATAACAAACACAAAAACTTAAATAGTTCAACTAAATTATTTTTAAACTTACTCATCAAATTGTCCAGTCAGTAAGTTTTTCTCTCTCCAAGTCTGCAACCTCAGTTTCATTCCTTGCCTGGAGCTCCCCTCGTTCAGCTCAGCTTCCCCTCCTGATATTTTCCAGGCCTCTGTTCACATGTGATCTCATTGCCCTGCATTGTTAAAAATGTTCAGTTTGTTCACCCTAGAGCCTGACCCCAAGTCCTCCGGCTTTGCTTCTGCCACTGATGGGTTCATTCAATCGCTTCACTCCCAGTCTAGGCCTCCACCCCAAATTGCTCCACTCTCAATTTAGACACCTATGTGGAGTCCTCTGTTCCCCCAACCCGCACCACCACCACATGCAGCCCAGATGGGGTTTCACCACATACCTTAACAATGTCTTTCGGATGAGACGTTAAACCGAGGCCCCGTCTGCTCTGTCAGGTGGACATAAAAGATCCGATGGCACTATTTCAAAGAAGAGCAGGGGAGTTCTCCCCGGTGTCCTAGCCAATATTTACCCCTCAATCAACATCACTGAAACAGATTATCTGGTCATTATCACATTGCTGTTTGTGGGACCTTGCTGTGCGCAAATTGGCTGCTGCGTTTCCTACATTACAACAGGGACTACACTTCAAAAGTACCTCATTAGCTGTAAAGCACTTTGGGATGTCCGGTGGTCGTGAAAGGCGCTATATAAATGCAAGTCTTTCTTTTAAGAACAACTTGCATTTATATAACGCCTTTAATGTAGTAAAACGTCCCAAGGCTTCTCAGGAGCATTATAAAACAAGATTTGACACCAAGCCCCATAAGGAAATATTACGACAGGTGACCAAAAGCTTGGACAAAGAGGTAGGTTTTAAGGAGCGTTTTAAAAGGAGGAGAAAGAGGTAGCGAGGCCGAGAGGTTTAGGGGGGGAATTCCAGAGCTCAGGGCTTAGGCAGTCGATGGCACGGCTGCCAATAGTGGAGTGATGAAAATCGGGATTGCGCAAGAGGTCAGAATTGGAGGATTGCAGAGATCTTGGTGGGTTGTGGGGCTGAAGGAGGTTACAGAGATAGGGAGGGGCGAGGTCATGGAGGGATTTGAAAACATGAGGATGAGAATTTTAAAATCGAGGCGTTGCTTAACCAGGAGCCAATGTAGGTCAGCGAGCACAGGGGTGATGACTGAACGTGTCTTAGTGCAAGTTAGGATACAGGCTGCAGAGTTTTGGATGAGCTGAAGTTTCCTGTTATCGTCCTGCTCCAGACAGGTTCACACAAATCCTCCAGCTCCTAGTTCAGGTTGGTCCAGCCCTGGGCTGGCTCCCAGTTTGTGTAGGTGAGCAAAGCCTCTGGACCAGACTGTCGGCTCGTGCGGTGAACGTTGATCCACCAAATTCCTTCAAGCGAGAGATGGACCTGTCTCTGGATGAGATGGAGATCACCTCGTACAAGAGGTAGGTACCTGGTAACATTAACCAGGGCCAGAGTGGTCTCCTGGACTAGCTTTGGTCATCTAAGGGGGTCGGAGAGGAAATTTCCAGATTTTTTTCCCCAAATTGGCCTGGGTTATTATCTGGGGTTTCGCCTCTCCCAGGAGATCACATGGCCTTCAGGTAGGGTGGAGAGTCGATATATTGTGATGCACAAGGCATTGCCGTTGTGTGGGACAGGCTGTCCGTCATTACTCGTATGTTCGGAAAGTCATAGGTGCTTCCTTATGACCTGTCAATGCTCTAGCCTAGGGGCATGCGCGTTACCTATCCTGTAATAAAATGATGCACTGCCTGCCTGAACAAAAGATAAAAAAATATTTTCTGAGCCCATCAGAGAGAGCTGACAGATTGAATGATGGACAGGACCAAAAGCGATTGTCAAGATTATGAAAATGTAAAGTCCCTCATTACCTTCACCTACACCCTGTGTGATTCCTCTATCACTAAAATTTGGAACTTAGCTGATATTTAACTCTTCAGCCGAGGTGTATTTGAATCAAAGAATTGGTGTCAGTGACCCCAATAGAACTTTGGCAAGCACCTTGGGAGTTGGGATGTTTTACTATGTTAAAGGCACTATACAAGTGCAAGTTATTGTTTGTTGTTTGGGGCGTGGGGATCCAGTGAACAAGGGTGGAATCCACGCAGGCCTGCCTGATACATACAGCACGGTGATAGCGCTATTTGCGATAGCAATCAAACTTATCAGTTGATAAAATGAAGTAGATTTGTACACTTATTTATACAACACCCACAACTTACATTTACAGCCCAACTGGTCCAAGCCGGTGTTTATGCTCCACACGAGCCTCCACCCACCTACTTTATCTCATCCTATCAACATATCCCTCTTGTGTTTATCTAGCTTCCCCTTAAATGCATCTGTGCTATTCTATTCACCTCAACTACGCTTTGTGGACTTTGCGATGATAATTTATTTTTATTATTCAAAGGTGCCATTCATGGCCAATCAAACTGCCAAAAAACAAATTTCCTCTAACAGCTTCTGGTGGCCATATTTATTTGGTGGCTTTACGAGCCATTGACTATAAATGTCAAAAATTTAAATTTATAACGTAACAAATGCATAAAAATAGATAATGCTCACAAAAATCTTAGCCATAAACCTACCTCATAAATCCCTGTGGAAACTTTCCTCTTCACAGGCCTGTTACCATCTCCGCAGCCTGGGACGGGAGTTCTATTAGGTTCCCAGTTACTGCAGTGGGCTTTCCTGCAAATTCTTCTGGGTTTCTCAACACAGTCTACTCGGTTACAGCCTGCGACTATTAGGAGGCGACTATTCATATGCCTAGTAGGGTTGCCAACTCTGACTGGATGTATTCCTGGAGGTTTCATCACATGATCTCATGCCTCCAACCGCCCCGCCCCCATACTCCCACCATTGGTGGCCCAACACGTCCATCCTCACAGCTCCCAACTTCCCACAACAAATGTAAAGTGAACAGAATCTTCGGGGGAATTTTAACCCCAAAAAACGGTGGGTCGGGTGGGAAGTAAAAATGTAAAAAATCTCAAACCTGCCCACTTCCAGTTTTAACACAGGCGAGATTGGGGCGACCAATCCGCTCATAGGAGGCGGTTTTCTCATTGAAATATTTCAATGAGGCTGCGTGCCTAAGATTTTAACTGTGTTTCAGGCTTAATGCTGGCCGGCCGAGTTTCCCGGGCCTCAGGAAACCTGACAGTTAAAGGGAGGCAAGGACTGCTGCATGGAAGAGGCAAGAGCTTTCCAACACTACTTGTGGTCCAGGAGGAGCAGGAGTGCTTCCCCCCGGCCCACCAAGCAAACTTGTTAACCTCCCCAGCTATCGAAACCCCCCACCACGGTCACCAACTCTCCCCCCACGATCACCAACTGCCCCCTACCCTATGATTATCGACCCTTTATCTCTCTCTCCGAGCCCCTATGTCTCCCCGACCACCCACACGCCCTCCGATCTCTCACCGAACCCCCCATCTCTCCCTCCAATCTTTCACAGAACTCCATCTCTCTCTCCGATCTCTCCCCAACCCTCTATCTCTCCCGCCGATGACTCGTCGACCCCTCCCATCTCTCTCTCCAATCTCCCTCGACCCCCCATCTCTCCCTCTGATCTCCCACCGAGAATCCCCATCTCTCCCTCCAATTTTCAATGACCCCATCCCTCTCTCCAATCTCTCCTCGACCCCCCATCTCTCCCTCCGAGCTCTCACTGAATCCCATCCCTCTCTCCGATCTCTCCCCAACCAACATCTCTCCCTCCGATGTCTCACCGAGCCCCCCATCTCCCCCTCCAATCTTTTACTGACCCCATCCCTCTCTCCGATCTCTCCCCAACCCCATCACTCTCTCCGATCTCTCCCCAACCCCTATCCCTCTCTCCGAAGTCTCCCCGACCACATCCCTCTGTCTGATCTCTCCCTGATCTCCATCACTCTCTCCGATCTCTCCCCCACCCCATCATTCTCTCCGATCTCTCCCCGACCCCCATCATGCTCTCCGATCTCTCCCGACTCCCATCCCGTCTACCGATCTCTCCCCGACCCCCATCAATCTTTCCGATCTCTCCCCGATGCCCATCACTCTCTCTGATCTCTCCCCGATCCCCATCACTCTCTCCGATCTCTCCCCGACCCCCATCACTCTCTCCGATCGCTCCCCAACGCCCATCACTCTCTCCGATCTCTCCCCGACACCCATCACTCTCTCCGATCTCTCCCCGACCCCCATCCCACTCTCCGATCTCTCCCCAGCCCCCATCCCTCTCTCCGATCGCTCCCCAACGCCCATCACTCTCTCCGATCTCTCCCCGACACCCATCACTCTCCGATCTCTCCCCGACCCCCATCACACTCTCCGATCTCTCCCCAGCCCCCACCACTCTCTCCGATCTGTCCCCGGCCCCCATCACTCTCTCCGATCACTCCCCGACCCCAATCACTCTCTCTGATCTCTCCCTGACCCCCATCACTCTCTCTGATTTCTCCCCGACCCCCATCCCTCTCTCCGATCTCTCCCCGACCCCGATCACTCTCTTCAATCTCTCACCGACCCCATCACTCTCTCCGATCTCTCCCCGACCCCCATCCCTCGCTCCAATCTCTCCCCGACCCCCATCACTCTCTCCAATCTCTCCCCGAACACCATCCCTCGCTCCGATCTCTCCCCGACCCCGATCACTCTCTTCAATCTCTCACCGACCCCATCACTCTCTCCGATCTCTCCCCGACCCCCATCCCTCGCTCCAATCTCTCCCCGACCCCCATCACTCTCTCCGATCTCTCCCCGAACCCATCACTCTCTTCGATCTCTCCCCGACCCCCATCACTCTCTCCGATCTCTCCCCGACCCCTCATTACTCTCTCCAATCTCTCCCCGATGCCCATCACTCTCTCCGATCTCTCCCCGGCCCCCACCACTCTCTCCGATCTGTCCCCGACCCCATCCCTCTCTCCGATCACTCCCCGACCCCCATCACTCTCTCCGATCTCTCCCCGACCCCCATCACTCTCTCCGATCTCTCCCCGACCCCCATCACTCTCTCCGATCACTCCCCGACCCCCATCACTCTCTCCGATCTCTCCCCGACCCCCATCACTCTCTCCGATCTCTCCCCAACCCCCATCACTCTCTCCGATCTCTCCCCACACCCCATCACTCTCTCCGATCTCTCCCCGACCCCATCACTCTCTCCGATCTCTCCCCGACCCCCATCACTCTCTCCGATATCTCCCTGAACCCCATCCCTCCCATCGATCTCTCCCCGACCCCTCATCACTCTCTCCGATCCCTCCCCGACCCCCCATCATTCTCTCCGATCTCCCCGACCCCCCATCATTCTCTCCGATCTCCCTGAACCCCCATCACTCTCTGATCTCTCCCCGACCCCATCCCTCTCTCCGATCTCTCCTTGACCCCCATCCCTCTCTCTGATCTCTCCCCGAATCCCATCCCTCGCTCCATCTCTCCCCGACCCCCATCACTCTCTCCGATCTTTCCCCGACCCCCCATCACTCTCTCCGATCTCTCCCCCACCCCATCACTCTCTCCGATCTCTCCCCACACCCCATCACTCTCTCCGATCTCTCCCCGACCCCCATCACTCTCTCCGATCTCTCCCCGACCCCCATCACTCTCTCCGATCTCTCCATGACCCCCATCCCTCTCTCCGATCTCTCCCCGACCCCCATCACTCTCTCCGATCTCTCCCCAACCCCCATCACTCTCTCCGATCTCTCCCCGACCCCCATCCCTCGCTCCAATCTCTCCCCGACCCCCATCACTCTCTCCAATCTCTCCCCGAACACCATCCCTCGCTCCGATCTCTCCCCGACCCCGATCACTCTCTTCAATCTCTCACCGACCCCATCACTCTCTCTGATCTCTCCCCGACCCCCATCACTCTCTCCGATCTCTCCCCGACCCCCATCACTCTCTCCGATCTCTCCATGACCCCCATCTCTCTCTCTGATCTCTCCCCGACCCCATCCCTCTCTCCGATCTCTCCCCGACCGGCCATCCCTCTCTCCGATCTCTCCTTGATCCCCATCCCTCTCTCTGATCTCTCCCCGAATCCCATCCCTCGCTCCATCTCTCCCCGACCCCCATCACTCTCTCCGATCTTTCCCCGACCCCCCATCACTCTCTCCGATCTCTCCCCCACCCCATCACTCTCTCCGATCTCTCCCCACACCCCATCACTCTCTCCGATCTCTCCCCGACCCCCATCACTCTCTCCGATCTCTCCCCGACCCCCATCACTCTCTCCGATCTCTCCATGACCCCCATCTCTCTCTCTGATCTCTCCCCGACCCCATCACACTCTCCGATCTCTCCCCGACCCCCATCCCTCTCTCCGATCGCTCCCCAACGCCCATCACTCTCTCCGATCTCTCCCCGACCCCCATCACACTCTCCGATCTCTCCCCAGCCCCCACCACTCTCTCCGATCTGTCCCCGGCCCCCATCACTCTCTCCGATCTCTCCCCGACCCCCATCCCTCGCTCCAATCTCTCCCCGACCCCCATCACTCTCTCCAATCTCTCCCCGAACACCATCCCTCGCTCCGATCTCTCCCCGACCCCGATCACTCTCTTCAATCTCTCACCGACCCCATCACTCTCTCTGATCTCTCCCCGACCCCCATCACTCTCTCCGATCTCTCCCCGACCCCCATCACTCTCTCCGATCTCTCCATGACCCCCATCTCTCTCTCTGATCTCTCCCCGACCCCCATCACTCTCTCCGATCTCTCCCCGACCCCCATCACTCTCTCCGAGCTCTCCCCGATCTCCATCACTCTCTCCGATCTCTCCATGACCCCCATCTCTCTCTCTGATCTCTCCCCGACCCCATCACACTCTCCGATCTCTCCCCGACCCCCATCACTCCCTCCGATCTCTCCCCGACCCCCCATCTCTTCCTCCAATCTTTCACTGACCCCCATCCCTCTCTCCGATCTGTCCCCGACCCCCATCCCTGTCTCCAATCTCTCCCCTACCCTCCATCTCTCCCTCCAATCTCTCATCAACATCTCCCATCTCTCTCTCCATTCTCTCCCCTAACCCCCATCTCTTCCTCCGATGTCTCATCAATATCTCCCATCTCTCTCTCCGATCTCTCCCCGACGCCCATCTCTCTCTTCGATCTCTCCCCGACGCCCATCTTTCTCTCCGATCTCTCCCCGACACCCCATCTCTCCCTCCAATATCTCATCGACCCCTCCCATCTCCTCTCTCCGATCTCTCACCGAGCACCCCCATCTCTCGCTCCAATCTTTCACTGACCCCATCGCTCTCTCTGATCTCTCCCCGAACCCCTTCACTCTCTCCGATCTCTCCCCGACCCCATCACTCTCTCTGATCTCTCCCCCACCCCCATCACTCTCTCCGATGTCTCCCCGACCCCCATCACTCTCTCCGATCAGTCCCCGACCCACATCACTCTCTCTGATCTCTCCCCATCCCCATCACTCTCTCCGATCTCTCCCCGACCCCCATCACTCTCTCTGATCTCTCCCCATTCCCATCACTCTCTCTGATCTCTCCCCGACCCCTCATCACTCTCTCCAATCTCTCCCCGACACCCCATCTCTCTCTCCGATCAGTCCAGGACCCCCATCCCTCTCTCCGATCTCTCCCCGACCCCCATCACTCTCTCTGATCTCTGCCCGACCCCCATCACTCTCTCCGATCTCTCCCTGACTCCCATCACTCTCTCCGATCTCTCCCCGACCCCCATCCCTCTCTCCGATCTCTCCCCGACCCCCATCCCTCTCTCCGATCTCTCCCCGACCCCCATCCCTCTCTCCGATCGCTCCCCGACCCCCATCACTCTCTCCGATCTCTCCCCGACCCCCATCCCTCTCTCCGATCGCTCCCCAACGCCCATCACTCTCTCCGATCTCTCCCCGACACCCATCACTCTCTCCGATCTCTCCCCGACCCCCATCACACTCTCCGATCTCTCCCTGACCCCCATCACTCTCTCTGATTTCTCCCCGACCCCCATCCCTCTCTCCGATCTCTCCCCGACCCCGATCACTCTCTTCAATCTCTCACCGACCCCATCACTCTCTCTGATCTCTCCCCTACCCCCATCACTCTCTCCGATCTCTCCCTGACTCCCATCACTCTCTCCGATCTCTCCCCGACCCCCCATCGCGCTCTCCGATCTCTCCCTGACTCCCATCACTCTCTTCGATCTCTCCCCGACTCCCATCACTCTTTCTGATCTCTCCCCAACTCCCATCCCTGTCTCCAATCTCTCCCCTACCCTCCATCTCTCCCTCCAATCTCTCATCAACATCTCCCATCTCTCTCTCCATTCTCTCCCCTAACCCCCATCTCTTCCTCCGATGTCTCATCAATATCTCCCATCTCTCTCTCCGATCTCTCCCCGACGCCCATCTCTCTCTTCGATCTCTCCCCGACGCCCATCTTTCTCTCCGATCTATCCCCGACCCCCATCTCTCCCTCCGATCTCTCCCCGACACCCCATCTCTCCCTCCAATATCTCATCGACCCCTCCCATCTCCTCTCTCCGATCTCTCACCGAGCACCCCCATCTCTCGCTCCAATCTTTCACTGACCCCATCGCTCTCTCTGATCTCTCCCCGAACCCCTTCACTCTCTCCGATCTCTCCCCGACCCATATCACTCTCTCTGATCTCTCCCCCACCCCCATCACTCTCTCCGATGTCTCCCAGACCCCCATCACTCTCTCCGATATCTACCTGACCCCCATCACACTCTCCGATCTCTCCCCGACCCCCATCACTCTCTCCGATCTCTCCCCATCCCCATCACTCTCTCCGATCTCTCCCCAACCCCATCACTCTCTCCGATCTCTCCCCGACCCCCATCCCTCTCTCCGATCAGTCCCCGACCCCCATCCCTCTCTCCGATCTCTCCCCGACCCCTCATCACTCTCTCCAATCTCTCCCCGACCCCGATCCCTCTCTCCGATCAGTCCCCGACCCCCATCACTCTCTCTGATCTCTCCCCATTCCCATCACTCTCTCCGATCTCTCCCCGACCCCTCATCACTCTCTCCAATCTCTCCCCGACACCCCATCTCTCTCTCCGATCAGTCCCCGACCCCCATCCCTCTCTCCGATCTCTCCCTGACTCCCATCACTCTCTCCGATCTCTCCCCGACCCCCATCCCTCTCTCCGATCAGTCCCCGACCCCCATCCCTCTCTCCGATCTCTCCCCGACCCCTCATCACTCTCTCCAATCTCTCCCCGACCCCGATCCCTCTCTCCGATCAGACCCCGACCCCCATCCCTCTCTCCGATCTCTCCCTGACACCCATCCCTCTCTCCGATCTCTCCCTGACCCCCATCACACTCTCATATCTCTCCACAACCCCCATCACTCTCTCCGATCTCTCCCCGACCCCCATCACTCTCTCCGATCTCTCCCCGACCCCCATCACTCTCTCTGATCTCTCCCTGACTCCCATCACTCTCTCCGATCTCTCCCCGACCCCCCATCGCGCTCTCCGATCTCTCCCTGACTCCCATCACTCTCTCCGATCTCTCCCCGACCCCCCATCGCGCTCTCCGATCTCTCCCTGACTCCCATCACTCTCTTCGATCTCTCCCCGACTCCCATCACTCTTTCTGATCTCTCCCCAACTCCCATCTCTATCTCCTATCTCTCCCCCACCCCCATCCCTCTCTCCGATCTCTCCCCGATGCCCATCACTCTCTCCGATCTCTCCCCGACCCCCATCACTCTCTTCGATCTCTCCCTGACCCCCATCTCGTTCTCTCTGATCTCTCCCTGACCCCCATCACTCTCTCCCATCTCTCCACACCTCCCATCACTCTCTCCGATTTCTCCCAGACCCCCATCCCTCTCTCCGATCTCTCCCTGACCCCCATCACTCTCTCCGATCTCTCCCTGACCCCCATCACTCTCTCCAATCTCTTCTCGACCCCCATCACTCTCTCCGATCTCTCCCTGACCCCCATCACTCTCTCCGATCTCTCCCCGACTCCCATCTCTATCTCCTATCTCTCCCCCACCCCCATCCCTCTCTCCGATCTCTCCCCGATGCCCATCACTCTCTCCGATCTCTCCCCGACCCCCATCACTCTCTCCGATCTCTCCCCACCCCCATCACTCTCTCCGATCTCTCCCCGACCCCCATCACGCTCTCCGATCTCTCCCCGACCCCCATCACTCTCTCCGATCTCTTCCCACCTCCCATCACTCTCTCCAATCTTTCCCCACCTCCCATCACTCTCTCGGATCTCCCCCCAAACCCCATCCCTCTCTCCGATCTCTCCCCGACCCCTCATCACTCTCTCCGATCTCTCCCCGACCCCTCATCACTCTCTCCAATCTCTCCCCGACACCCATCACTCTCTCCGATCTTTTCCCGACCCACATCCCTCTCTCCGATCACTCCCTGACCCCCATCCCGCTCTCCGATCTCTCCCCGACCCCCATCCCTCTCTCTCTGATCTCTCAACCAACCCCATCACTCTCTCCGATCTCTCCCCCAACCCCATCACTCTCTCCGATCTCTCCCCGATCCCCATCCCTCTCTCCGAATTCTCCCCGACCCCCATCACTCTATCCGATCTCTCCCCGACCCCATCCCTCTCTCCGATCTCTCCCCATCCCCATCACTCTCTCCGATCTCTCCCCATCCCCCATCCCTCTCTCCGATCTCTCCCCGACCCCCATCACTCTCTCCGATCAGTCCCCGACCCCCATCACTCTCTCCGATCTCTCCCCGACCCCCATCACTCTCTCGGATCTCTCCCCGACCCCCATCACTCTCTCCGATCAGTCCCCGACCCCCATCACTCTCTCCGATCTCTCCCCATCCCCATCACTCTCTCCGATCTCTCCCCAACCCCCATCCCTCTCTCCGATCTCTCCCCGACCCCTCATCACTCTCTCCAATCTCTCCCCGACCCCCTTCCCTCTCTCCGATCTCTCCCCGACCCACATCCCTCTCTCCGAGCTCTCCCCGACACCCCATCCCTCTCTCCGATCTCTCCCCAACCACCATCACGCTCTCCGATCTCTGCCCGACCCCCCATCCCTCTCTCCGATATCTCCCCGACCCCCATCCCTCTCTCTCTGATTTCTCCCCCACTCCCATTACTCTCTCCGATCTCTCCCCCAATCCCATCACTCTCTCCAATCTGTCCCCGACCCCCATCCCTCTCTCCGATCTCTCCCCGACCCCCATCACTCTCTCCTATCTCTCCCCGACCCCCATCACTCTCTCCGATCTCTCCCCGACCCCCATCACTATCTCCGATCTCTTCCCACCTCCCATCACTCTCTCCAATCTTTCCCCACCTCCCATCACTCTCTCGGATCTCCCCCCAAACCCCATCCCTCTCTCCGATCTCTCCCCGACAACTTATCTCTCTCTCCGATCTCTCCCCGACCCCCATCACTCTCTCCGGTATCTCCCCGACCCCCATCACACTCTCTGATCTCTCCCCAACCACCATCACACTCTCTGATCTCTCCCTGACCCCCATCACTCTCTCTGATCTCTCCCTGACCCCCATCACTCTCTCCAATCTCTCCCTGACCCCCATCACTCTCTCCAATCTCTCCCCGACACCCATCACTCTCTCCGATCTCTCCCCGACCCCCATCACTCTCTCCGATCTCTCCCCGACCCCCATCACTCTCTCTGATCTCTCCCTGATCCCCATCACTCTCCGATCTCTCCCTGACCCCCATCACTCTCTCCGATCTCTCCCTGACCCCCATCACTCTCTCCGATCTCTCCCTGACCCCCATCACTCTCTCCGATCTCTCCCCGACCCCCATCACTCTTTCTGATCTCTCCCCGACTCCCATCTCTATCTCCTATCTCTCCCCCACCCCATCCCATCTCCGATCTCTCCCCGATGCCCATTACTCTCTCCGATCTCTCCCCGACCCCGATCGCTCTCTCCGATCTTTTCCCGACCCCCATCCCTCTCTCCGATCTCTCCCCGACCCCCATCACTCTCTCCGATCTCTCCCCGACCCCCCATCACTCTCTCCGATCTCTCCCCGACCCCTCATCACTCTCTCCGATCTTTTCCCGACCCCATCCCTCTCTCCGATCTCTCCCTGAACCCCATCCCTCTCTCCGATCTCTGCCCGACCCCCATCCCTCTCTCCGATATCTCCCCGACCCCCATCACTCTCTCCGATCTCTCCCCCACCCCCATCACTCTCTCCGATCTCTCCCCCAATCCCATCACTCTCTCCGATCTCTCCGCGACCCCATCACTCTCTCCGATCTCTCCCCGACCCCCATCACTCTCTCCGATCTCTCCCCGACCCCCATCACTCTCTCCGATCTCTCCCCGACCCCCATCACTCTCTCCGATCTCTCCCCGACCCCCATCCCTCTCTTCGATTTCTCCCCAACTCCCATCACTCTTTCCAATCTCTTCCCGACCCCATCACTCTCTCCGATCTCTCCCCGACCCCCATAACTCTCTCCGATCTCTCCCCGACCCCTATCACTCTCTCCGATCTCTCCCCGACCCCTATCACTCTCTCCGATCTCTCCCGGACCCCTATCACTCTCTCCGATCTCTCCCCGACTCCCATCCCTCTCTCCGATCTCTCCCCGACCCCATCACTCTCTCCAATCTCTCCCCACCACCCCATCTCTCTCTCCGATCTCTCCCCGAACCCCATCCCTCGCTCCGATCTCTCCCCGACCCCCCATCACTCTCTCCGATCTCTCCCCGAACCCCATCCCTCTCTCCGATCTCTCCCCGACCCACATCACTCTCTCTGATCTCTTCCGACCCCCGTCCCTCTCTCCGATCTCTCCCCGACCCCCATCACTCTCTCCGATGTCTCACTGAGCCCCCCATCTCTCCCTCCAATCTTATACTGACCCCATCCCTCTCTCCGATCTCTCTCCGGCCCCCATCACTCTCTCCGATTTCTCCCGGACCCCCATCCCTCTCTCTCTGATCTCTCCCCCACCCCCATCACTCTCTCCGATCTCTCCCTGACTCCCATCTCTCTCTCTCTCTGATCTCTCCCCGACGCCCATCCCTCTCTCTGATCTCTCCCCGACTCCCATCCCTCTCTCCGATCTCTCCCCGACCCCATCACTCTCTCCGATCTTTCCCCGACCCCCATCCCTCTCTCCGATCTCTCCCCAACCCCCATCACTCTCTCCGATCTC
The DNA here is from genome assembly GCA_030390025.1 of Squalus acanthias. Classification (NCBI taxonomy): domain Eukaryota; kingdom Metazoa; phylum Chordata; class Chondrichthyes; order Squaliformes; family Squalidae; genus Squalus; species Squalus acanthias. The sequence continues at coordinate 29,850,819 of CM059433.1, forward strand.
TCCCCAACCCCCATCACGCTCTCCGATCTCTCCCTGACCCCCATCACTCTCTCCGATCTCTCCCTGACCCCCATCACTCTCTCCGATCTCTCCCCGACCCCCATCACTCTCTCCGATCTCTCCCCGACCCCCATCACTCTCTCCGATCTCTTCCCGACCCCCATCACTCTCTCCGATCTCTCCCCGACCCCCCATCTCTTCCTCCGATCTCTCACCGAGCCCCCCCATCTCTCCCTCCAATCTTTCACTGACCCCGATCCCTCTCTCCGATCTCTCCCCGACCCCCATCTCTCTCTCTCCAGTCTCTCCCCGACCACCATCTCTCCCTCCGAATTCTCACCAAGCCCCCCCATCTATCTCTCCAATCTTTCACTGACCCCATCCCTCTCTCCAATCTCTCCCCTACCCCCCATCTCTCCCTCCGATGTCTCATCGACCCCTCCCATCTCCTCTCTCCGATCTCTCCCCGACCCCCCCATCTCTGCCTACGATCTGTCCCCCGCGATCACCCCCGACCCCCCAAGCCACATTGTACCCACCCCCTCCCCCCTATCTGCTCCTGGGCTGCGGCCTCCTCCGCAGTGCTCCCCACCCACAGGGCGCCAAGCCTGTCAATCAGGCTGGTTTCTGGGCAGGGAGCCTACTAAAAAAACACACACGCTATGGAGTTAAAACTTTAGAGTTCAGGCAACCAGAGCTCCTCCCCCAGCTTGGAAATCCAGCCCCAGTAAATATCAGGGCCTTTGTTACTCGATTGAATGATTCTTGACTGTTAGTCAAACAGCCAATTTTCCCAACTCCAATATTTTTACAACTAATGCATGAAAGTGCTCAAAGAAAATGAAAACAGCAGGCAATTTTTTACTGCCCCTATAGTTTTTCTCCCTGGGTGTTGCTCACAGCAGTGTCCTGGAGATTAATCTTTAATTCCTGGAGACTCCAGGCCAATCCTAGTGACCAATCCTAGAATGTTGATGCTGCGGCACATAATGCCGTGATATTCCCTCGCAGCGCACCCAAGAGCGAGGAAGTGCCCCGCTTCCCTCTTGGGGCGCTACTACTCAATTTCGGCCGCGGGGGCACTAATTTTTCCGAGGCGCTAAAAGTAGCGTCCCGACGAAGTTAGCGCCCCCTTTCTCAATTTTTCCCCCTAACTTTCTCCGCAATCAACTAATGCTGCACAGGACAGAGGGCATCAGCACCCAACGACATTGCTGCCCAGGAGGCCAGGGATGGCCTCACCATGGCCAGATTTACTTCACTTGACACTGTACACCCTGGCTGCCGCATGATGCGCCAGGTTGGCACCACTGCACACCAATAACATATAGCATCCCTACAATGCCCAAGCCATTCCTTTCAGACTCATCACCATTGCGGGGGGTACTGTTATGTCTCACCATTCACTACAACTCACTAAGCCACTTCCAAAGGTGCACACAAATCTGCCCAAGAATGCAAAGTGCTAAAAATGAAGATTTCCATGTTTGACACCACATTAACAGGAACTTTACATGAACATTAGATAAAACACCCAAGTGCCTACCCTTGTGTGTTGTTAATTGGCATTATTGCACTAGGATGAGGGTGAGTGTGAGGGGTGGCTAGTGAGATGGGGAAGTGATAATATAGATAGAGAGGGATGGGTGGTGGTGCAAGGTAAGTTGGTGTGAATAAGGATGTGCAGGAGTAGGGTAGGGAAGGCAGAGTGATGGGGATGTGATGAGAGGCACAGCAGGATGAGGTTGAGTGTGGCTTTGCACTAACGTTTCGTGATCTACTGAGATCATTGAAAGGTTTGCGGCACTGCACCCAGGTACTCCTGACCACATCCCTGCTTGTGCCCTCCTCTGCAATGTGCAACCAGGCTGTGTTGATCTCCTGGGGAAGTCTCTTCCACCCATGGGAAGGGAAGAGGACCTCCTATGGAGGGAGTCATGGGTGAGCCTGGGTGCAGCCGTGCATCTCTGTGCAGTGCTTGTCAGTGCTTGCAGCACCTCAATGCTGTAGAACACTGACAGCACAAATGTCAAAATAAATTTGGACTTGGTCCCTTTAAGGAAACCGGCTGATGACACGTTATCAAATGACGTCACCAGACCCGCTTCCTCTAATTGGTCGGGAAACACGCTGGGCGGGCATAACAAGCCCAATCAAGGGCAATTCATTTCAGACAGCGGGATGGAGCCAGCAGTGGGTCAGGAGCCGCCACTGACCCGCCGAGGTCAGCAAAGTCACGGCAAAGTCACGGCCTCTGTTGCAAATAGGTTTGGCAACTCTGGTTGGGTGTATTCCTGGAGGTTTCATCACATGACCTCCTGCCTCCAACCCGCCCGTCCCGCCCCGCCCCCACCCTCCCGTCAGTGGTCACTCAACACATCCATCCTCACAATGCCCTGCCTTCCCAGGCCAATTGGGAATTGAACAGACACTCTGTTACCTGGTTGGATGATTCTTGATTCACCGTCAAACAGCACATTTTCCCATCAAAGTGTTCAAAGAAAGTTAAAAAAGAACAAAAAATATGTTTTAATGCTGCGATGATTTTCCTCCTGGGTGTTGCTTGCAGCTGTGTCCAGGAGATTAATCTTCAGTTCCTGGAGACTCCAGGGCAATCCTGGAGGGTTGGCAAGCCTAGTTGCAGATGAGAGGAATAGGAATAGGATAGAATACAACAACAACAACTTGCATTTATATAGCGCCTTTAACGTAGTAAAACGTCCCAAGGCGCTTCACAGAAGCGTTATCAGACAAAGTTTGACATCGAGCCACGTAAGGAGATATTAGGACAGGTGACCAAAAGCACGGTCAATGTGGTAGGTTTTAAGGAGCGTCTTAAAGGAGGAGATAGAGGTATGGGCCTCATATAATCATTTTAAGATGTTTTAGGTGTTTTCCCAATGGGAATTAAAATTCCAAACACAATAAATGTAGAGCCCACCATTTAGGGGGTGGGAAAAATTAAACCCAGAACTAAGGAGAACTTGACTTTGATCTGTCTTAGTTTGTTTCTGAATTTCTCTGCTGGCTCCCATCCAATCAGATATCACTTTATGGGGGGAAATTGGGTCGCGCCCCCTTTGGGGCACTAACTTCGTCGGGACGCTACTTTTAAATTCACCGGTAGAGCCCCAAGAGGGAGGCAGGGCGCTACTGCGCCGCGGTACTGCAGGCGTTCCTCCCCTTATTAAAGGGGAGGGGCCTAGCGCAGCGCGACCCGGGGCCCAGCTGGGCCACCAGGGATCGGAGTGCCGGCAAAAGAGCCCGGCTCTCAAGAGAAGTGCCGGGCTCACGGAGCGCAGCTGGCACTCCGCGGGGGGGGTGGGTCAGGAGGCCGGGGACGGCAGAGGGGGCAGGTGCTGGCAGGCGGCCAGCAACAAAAATGGCCGCCCGGCACCTCCTCTTTAATTTGCGCCACCCCAGCCGCAGGTTGACCCCCCTGACCCCGTCGAACATAGCATCCGGCGGTAAGTCAGGGGGCGCTACCGAAGATCGCAGCCGGGGCGCGAGCGGGGTGCAGCGCACGGCAATGACGTCATTGCTGGCGGCGCAGCACCGTGGGGCGCTAACAGGTTACCGCCGTCGCTAACCTCCTGTTGAATTTCACGGGAGGCATTGGTGGCGCCACGCTCAGATGCTAGTTACTTTGCGCCCTGTTAGCGCCCTCTTAGGGCGCTAACGGGAGGCGCAAATCAACCGAATTTTTAGGCCTATGTTTTTAAAGTCATCCATCTTCCCCCCACCCCTGTGGTATACACAATACCTGATCCTGGAACAGCATTTAGCTGCTTATCAGATCACTGCTGCCACAATAACAATTGACTGTCACAACATTGTGATACCTCTGATACATTCACTCAATTGCCATCCCCACATCTCTTGGTCCTGATGTGATTGATTGTCAATGTTAGTTCGCAATCTAGTTTTTTTATTTTTTTCAAATGAAGGCGTCCCCATTCAAAATATTAACCCGTCTTCCTCTCGCAGATGCTGTCTGGCCTGTTGTATGTCTACAACATTTCCTGGTTTTATTTCGAATGTATGCTTTATCTTTTAGTCTTGGGGCATTATGAATATGCCTATCGATCTAACAGAACTAATAATCTCCGAGGCATGCAGGCATCAAGTTTTTGTTTTCCCTCAAGCCAGGACATATGAATATTGTGATAATATTGTGACCTGGGCACCGGATTCGGACACAATAAAGGCATACCCAGCAAGCACATGGGAACACCACCACCTCCAAGTTCCCCTCCAAGTCACACACCATCCTGGCTTGGAAATATATCGCCGTTCCTTCATCGTCGCTGGGTCAAAATCCTGGAACTCCCTCCCTAACAGCACTGTGGGAGTACCTTCACCACACGGACTGCAGTAGTTGAAGTCGGCTCACCACCACCTTCTCAAGGACAGTTAGAGATGGGCAATAATTGCTGCCCTTGTCAGTGATGCCAACATCCTGTAAATGAATTAAAAAATATATATCCTTGATATATGCAGCCCTGTCACTCAGCATTTGCTTTATGAACTTTACAGCTTATTCATTGATTTTGAGCAGGTGACATTGCTAGAAAGTGCAGGCAGCTTGCAGTGACAGGTGCAAGTGTGAGAGATTCGAAGGAAGTCCTGCTGTGAGGGAAGACAGCAAGACCACGCGAGAGAGTGTGTTTGAGAGAAGTCAGCGCAACGATGACACGGCATTTGTTGTTCTTTCCAAAATAAAACTGATCTAAGATATAAGCAACGACTGGAAAGTTGGTGTGTGTCACTGTTAGGGGAGGACAGGATTGAGCTCCGCATTGCTGAACCCTCACTGTCTAGACTCACGCGTCAAGGATGGCATTCGGCCAAAGTACCATAAATATATAGCTGTCATAAATATAAGATCGTCACTAATCAATCCTATAAGGAATTCAGGAGAAACTTCTTTACCCAGAGAGTAGTGAGATGTGGAACTCGCTTCCACAAGGAGTGGAGAGTGGAGGGAGAGGGGAGGGAGAGGTGAGGAGAAGGGAGGGAGAGGGAGAGGAGAGGGAGAGGGAGAGATACGGAGGGAGAGGGAGAGGGGGGAGGGAGAGGGAGAGATACGGAGGGAGAGGAGAGAGGGGAGGGAATGGGAGAGGGGGAGGGAGAGGGAGAAGAGAGGTGAGCTGAAGGGAGAGGAAGGGAAGGGAGGGAGAGGAAAGGAGAGGTGAGGGGAGGGGACGGAAGGGAGAGGGAGAGGGGAGGGAGAGGAGAGAGAAAGGGAGCAGGAGAGGGAGATGGGAATGAGAGGGGAGGGAGAGGGGGAGAGGGAGAGGAGAGGGGAGGAGTGAGGGGGGAGGTAGAGAAAGGTAGAGGGAGAGGGAGGGGTGGAGAGGGAGGGGGAGGGAGAGTGGAGGGAGAGGGAGAGGGGAGGGAGAAGAGAGGGGAGGGAGAGGGAGAGAGGCAGGGAGAGGGAGAGGGTGGGAGAGAGGAGGGAGAAGAGAGGAGAGGAAAGCAGAGGAGAGGTGAGGGGAGAGGAGGGGAGGGGAGGGGATGGGAGAGGTGGGGAGAGGAGGGAGAGGAGAGGTGAAGAGAGGTGAGGCAAGGGGAGAGGAGTGGAGAGGATGGGAGGGGAGGGGAGAGGAGGGGAGCGAGATGAGGGGAGAGAAATGTAGAGGAGAGGTGAAGAGAGGTGAGGGGAGAGGAGGAAGAGGGGAGAGGAGGGGAGAGGAGGGAGAGGGGAGATCAGGAGAGGGGAGGAAGAGGAGAGAGGAGGTGAGAGGAGGGAGAGGGAGGGAGAGGGAGGGAGAGGAGGGGAAGGGAGGGAGAGGGGAGGGAGAGGGGAGGAGGGAGAGGGGGGGGAAATAAAAATTGTTGCAGGGGTAATTAAAAAAACATGACCAGCAGATCAAATACCATAAAAATCTACAGCACGATCCGTAGATAGGCTGTAATTTATAAGCAATGAAAAGCTATGAAATTTGCAGCGACTCCATGGGGCTGGTGGCTGCGGATCCCATCTTCCGCCTTATGAGTTACAGCTGACCTTTAGGAATATAAATTTACACCTTTCTGAAAATTTTTGTCAGCGTGGCTAAGAATGATGGCTTTCCTCTTCAGAAACCTGACTCACAGGCTATAAATTGTCTCTGTTATTAGTCATTCCCAACAGTGCAGTCTTCCCCTTCACTGTGGAATATATTCCGTACATGTTCCCAGTACAACTGCTGAGCAAAGGTCAGATTTATTACCTGTTTCACGGAATCCCTCATCCACCAGAGGGCTGAGGTCTACAGCAGAGCTACAGTACTTTAACTGTGAAAACAGCATATTTAATCATATCTAATAAGTACATAACTCAAGTGCAAATTGAACCCCAACCCCAAACCGGCGACCTCCACCACCAGAAGGACAAGGGCAGCAGGTGTATGGGAACACCACCACCTCCACGTTCCCCTCCAAGTCACACGCCATCCCGACTTGGACACGTATCACTGTTCCTTCATGGTCGCTGGGTGTAAGCTAACCTTACATACAAGTCAGTAACAAATAAGCATATTTAGATTTAGAATAATTTATGTAGCAGATTGCAATCTGTTCTACTTCAGCTGCTAACATTAGAATCCTATTGGCCCGCTCCATCTGTGGCACCAAACTAATCAAGGGTTTCACGTGTTTCACCTGATAACTCTTTTTCATCGGTGTTCGGTGTATTTAAGTGAGAGAAAATTCAAAGGTGGGGGAGTGAAAGATTAATGGGAGAAAAAGGTAAGGTGAACGGGTGACACTGGTCACTTGTAATAGTAGCTTATCGTACTGCACTGAAAAAAAGTGAAAGAGATAAGAAAGACTAGCATTTACGTAACGCCTTTCACAACCTCATGACGTCCCAAAGTGCTTTACAGCCAATGAAGTGTAGTCACTGTTGCAATGTAGGAAACCCGGCAGCCAACTTGCACACAGCAATCTCCCATAAACAGCAATGAGATAGTGAGCAGATCATCTGTTTTAGTGCTGTTGGTTGAGGGATAAATATTGGCCAGGACACCGGGGAGAACTCCCCTGCTCTTCTTTGAAATAGTGACATGTGATCTTTTACATCCACCTGAGAGGGCAGAGGCCTTGGTTTAACGTCTCATCCAAAAGACAGATAATTGGGTGACTTTCACTTTACTCTGATTGTCTGGGTTAGTCCAGGTGACAGGGATGTTCTTTTAAACTCAGTCCCTACTGACAGAAATAAGAATGTAATACTTTGACTAGTTAATTTCTAGACAGATGGAATTGAAAAGCAGAGAATTTATGTTAAACTTGATTCGAACCTTGGTTAGACCTCACTTGGAGCACTGTACACAGTTCTGCTCTCCATATTATTAAAAGGATATAGAGGCATTGGCGAAGGTGCAAAAAAGATTCACAAGGATGATACCAGAACTGAGAGGATATGCTTATCAGGAAAGGTTGAACCGGTTGGAGTTCTAGAAAAGAGAAGGCTGAGGAGTGACCTGATAGAGGTCTTTAAAATTCTGAAGGGGTTTGATAGGGTAGATGTAGGGAAAATGTTTCCACTTGTGGGGAAGTCCAAAACTAGAGGTCATAAATATAAGATAGTCGTAATAAATCCAATAGGGAATTCAGGAGAAACTTCTTTACCCAGAGAGTGGTTGGAATGTGGAACTCGCTACCACAGGGAGTAGTTGATGATGTGTTTAAGGGGAAGCTGGCGAAGTCCAGGAGGGAGCAAGGAATAGAAAGTTGTGCTGATAGCTGCAGAGGAGTGGGAGGACGCTCGTGCGGAGCATAAACACCAGCATAAATCAGTGGGGCCGAATGGCCTGTTTCTGTGCTGTACATTCTATGGAACTCGATGTCATAGCATATTAAGCTGAGTACGGTTATAGGGAATAGGTTCGAATGTATACTTAGCTAGACTTGCACATGACAGAAATGAAAGGTGTCATATAGTCGTAAAATAAAGAACGTATTAGTGAAAAAGTCATTCCATAACTTCAGCTGGAGGCCAGTGTTTGATGGTGTCTGGAACCTTTCTGCCTGTGCACCTTTTGATGACTTTTTTTCACCAGTTTGAAGCCATTTTCAGCAAAAGCCCAAATTGTAAACCATCTCCCAGCAACGCTTGCAGAAAGAAAGAACTTGCACTTAACTAGCAGCACTCGCGACCTGAGGACATCCCAAAGCGCTTCTCAGCCAATGACATACTTTTGAAGTGTAGTCACTGTTCTAATGTAGGAAACGCGGCTGCCAATTTCTACACAGCAAAGCCCAACAAAGAGCCATGAAATAAATGACCAGTCCATCTGTTTTAGAGGGGATGTTTGAGGGATAAATATTAGCCAGGACACCAGAGAGAACTTCGCTGCTCTTCTCAAAAAAGTGCCATGGGATATTTTATATCATCCTGAACAGGCAGATAGCTCATCTGAAAGATGGCGAGTAGGGATGGGCAATAAACGCCGGCCTTTGTCAGCGACGCGCGCATCAAAAACAACAACAACTTGCATTTATAATAGCGCCTTTAATGTAGTAAAACGTCCCAAGACGCTTCACAGGAGCATTATCAGACAAATTTTGATACCGAGCCACATAAGGAGATATTAGGACAGGTAACCAATAGCTTGGTCAAAGAGGCAGGTTTTAAGGAGAGTCGTAAAGGAGAGAGACGGTAGAGTCCCAAGAATGAATAAAAGTATATGGGGGAGAAATTCATTCTCACCCCGTTTGGGGGCAGGTAACTTTTGGAAACTGGGAAACTTAGCGCCAGGCGCTAATGATTCCCAGCTTTCACAAAATTGGGTTTCACGCTCCAGGAAGGAAGTGGAACACTAAGTCAAGCACCCCACTTCCTTCCTGGAGTGCTAAAGGACGCAGGCGGGGTGGTAGTGGTGCAGCGCTGCACAATGTCCCTTGCAGCGTTGTCGCGTTCCGAGGCTGCTTCCCTCCCTTAAAGGGAAGGGCCATCGCTGCAGGCTCTGCATTGGGACCAGTGAGCTGGTCCCCGACGGCAGCTGCGATCCGGCCCGATCAGCCCCATGCACTCAGCGGAGTGCCGGGCTGATCGATCGCAGCCCAGGAGAGCTGAAAAAAAAGTTGAGCAAAAACATTTCAGCAATTTATGTACTTACCTCGGCAACCTCCCCTTTAACTTTCGCCCCCGAAGCGCCCAGCCTCCCGATCAACACCTCCTGCAGCTGTCGGTGTCATCGCCCGGCGATGCTGCAGGGGGCGGAACCCAAGTTCGGGTCCGGGGCGCGACCGGGGCGATGCGCACGGCAATGTCGTGGCACGAAGTCTTACCGCCGCCGCAAACCTCTCACCGAAGTTCGTGGGAGTCGTTCATCTCGCCGCGCCCGGGCGGTAAGTCGTTAGAGCCCTGTTATCGCCCCCGAGGGCGCTAACGGGAGGCACTAACCCACCGAATTTCTCCCCTATATATATATATATATCTTATTCAGCGCTGTTGTTGAGAACCTCTTGTGCTTGAGGCTTTAGATTTTCATCACCCAACACTGAAATGCTTTGATTTATTGAACAGACAGCTAAAGCTACTGAAGCAGAATTTTTTTTCATTCACGACCCTATCAGATTGACTGAATTGCTCGCTGCCGAATTGACTGTTCAGCCATGAAAAAAAATAATTCCACACCTATTTGGCTACAGAGACCATGTTGGAATGATAATCTGACCTGTGTTGTGATTGTGTGGAACTGGACGGGCAGAAGACGCTGAGCGGTTAACAGCTTACTTCACCTACTGCCTTTGGAAGGGATCTGTAAATGAATAACTTTGCACAGTGGAACCTAGACTGGAGGTGACCTCACCTCAGCTCGGGAGAAAGAGTGAACTGCAAAGAAGTGCTGGAAATCCGAAACAAAAAACAGAAAAAAGCCGGAAACACAGTCAGCAGGTCAGCCGGTGTCTCGTGTACAGAGATAAGTCAACATTTCAAGTCTAGGTCCTTCGTCACAACTGAAAGATATTGGAACAAAGAAAAGGGGAGGGGGGAAATTAAACTCTCTCTTACCCGAGATAGGAAATAGAAGGGCCTGTGAAGTGTTTAAGTGGTAAACAAGAGATGGTTTAATGGCTGAAGTGAAGAAATTTGCAACTTTGGCAGCCTGGACAGGTGACCAAATGCTTGGTCAAAGAAGTGGGTTTTAAGGAGGTGAGGCAAGTGGAGAGACAGAGGGGCTTAGGGAGGGAATTCCAGAGAGAGGGACCTCAGTGGCAGAAGGCAATGGCGGGGCAAAGATGGACAAGCAGAGTCAGAGGAATGGAGATTTTGGGGTTGGGGGGGTTGTAGGGTTGTAGGAAGTTACAGAGATAGGGGGCTAGAAATTTGGTATCGTCCCAGTTGGGGCGCTAACTTTTGAGAAGTTGAATGTTTAGCGCCAGGCGCTAATCAATCTTGCTGCCCGCTAAATTCAATCTCAGCGCTCAAAGAATGCAGGGGCGCTAAATCAGGCACTAATGGCGTAGGTGAGTGGCGTTAGGCTCCAAGCAATACCGAATAACAGGTGTGTGTAATCGGGAGTGACCAACATGCCAAATTTCTCCCCCAGGCAGGGGTGAAACCATGGAGGAATTGAAACACAAGGATGAGAATTTTAAATTTGAGGAATTGGGGAATCAGGAGCCAGTGTAGCTCAGCGAGGAGTAGGACTGATGGGCGAGCGAGATTTGGTGTGGGATAGGATACAGGCAGCAGCGTTTTTGAAGGAGGAGCTGAAGTTTATTGATGGTGGAGGATGGGAGGGCGGCTAGGAGACCATTGGAATATTCGTGTCTGGAGGTGACAATGGTAAATATGAGGGTTTCAGTTGAAATTGGGCTTATGAGGAGGTGGAAGTAGGCAGTCTTTGTGATGGAGAGGATCTGGGGTTGGAAACTTAGCTCAGGACGCCAAGGTTGAAAGCACTCTGGGTCAGCCCAAGACAACAGTCAGTTTCAGGGGTGGAGTTGGTGGCAAGGGTAGAGAGTTTTTTGGTAAAGTGAAAGACAATGGTTCCAGTCTTCCCAATGCTTAGCTGGTTGAAGTTACAGCTCACCCAAGACTGGATTTCAGACGAGCAGTCAGACAGCACAGAGGCAATGGAGAGGTGGTGGAGCAGTTAAACTGGGTGTCTTCAACGTACATATGGAAGCTGACGCCATGTCAGTGGATGATGTAGTCACAGGGCAGTAAGTAATTGAGGAAGGAAAGGGGGCCAAGGATAGATCCTTAGGGGACTCCAGAGAAGAGACAGATCAGCCCATGAAGACCACTACCTCCAAATAAACCATGTATGATTTGTACTATTGTGGTTTTTGCCAACTTAATCAGCTGAGTTGAGTAACTGGCGGTAAAACTGCCAAAAAGATAAAAATTTGTGTAGTCTCTTCCTGTGTCAGCTGTGGCTCAGTGGGTAGCACTCTCGCTCTCTGAGTCAGAAGGTTGTGGGTTCAAATCCCACCCCAGAGACTTGAGCATAAAATCTAGGCTGACAATCTAGTGCAATGCTGAGGGAGTGCTGCACTGTCGGAGGTGCTGTCTTTCGGATGAGTCGTTAAACTGAGTTCCCGTCAACTCTCTCAGGTGGATTTCGATGGGTCAGGGAACAGAAGGGTGGTGAGCTGGACTTGGTGCAGGACAGGACACGGTCAGCAGAATTTTAGATAAGTTATGGGGGTCTGTCCTGGGTCCCCAGCTGTTCACAATTTACATTAATGACCTGGATCAGGGAGTCGGATGCAGCATTTCCAAATTTGCAGACGACACTAAACTAGGAGGGGGGGTGGGCTCAGAGGAGGAGACCAGGAAGCTCCAGAGCGATTTGGACAGACTGGGTGATTGGGCGGATAAATGGCAGATGCACTATAATGTGGACAAGTGCGAAGTTATCCACCTTGGGTGCAGGAACGGGAGGGCAAATTATTATTTAAATGGCAATAAATTGGGAGAGGGGGAAGTACAGAGAGACCTGGGTGTTCTTGTACACCAGTCACTGAAGGCGAGCATGCAGGTGCAACAGGCGATCAAGAAGGCAAACGGTATGCTGGCCTTCATAGCAAAAGGGTTGGAATACAGGAACAGGGATACCTTGCTGCAGCTGTACAGGGCACTGGTGAGACCACACCTCGAGTACTGTGTACAGTTTTGGTCGCCTCATCTGAGGAAAGATGTTCTTGCCATGGAGGGGGTGCAGCGGCGATTCACCAGGCTGATACCAGGAATGGCGGGATTGACCTATGAGGAGAGACTATGTAGTTTAGGGATGTACACACTGGAGTTTAGAAGATTGAGAGGGGACCTCATAGAAGTGTATAAAATTCTGACAGGTCTAGACAGACTAGATGCAGAAGGGATGTTTCCCTTGGCGGGTGAGAACAGAACTAGAGGACATAATTTAAGGATAAGGGCTAAACCATTTAGGACAGAAATGAGGGGGAATTTCTTCACTCAGAGGGTGGTGAACCTGTGGAACTCATTGCCACAGAGGGCAGTGTACGCCAGCTCATTAAATATATTTAAGAGGGAATTAGATATATTTCTACAGGCAAAAGGGGTTAAGGGTTACGGAGAGAAGGCGGGGACGGGATACTGAATTGGAGGATCAGCCATGATCTCATTAAATGGCGGAGCAGGCTCGAAGGGCCGGATGGCCTACTCCTGCTCCTATCTTCTATGTATCTATGTATCTATGTTTATGGTGGATGAGAGGCCAGCCAGGAATGCATGGAATAGTAGGGGGAATTTTTTGGTGCTTCGGTGGAGGGTCGGGTGGGAAAAAAAATTTTGACAGTGTGGAGGGACCAGGCTGAACGATCGCGGTCGGCACCCCGCATACAAAAGCGAAAGTGGGCAGGTGCTGGCAGTCGGTCAAAATAAAAATGGCCGCCCTACACCTGCCCTTTAAGTAGCGCCGCCGCCGCTGCCAAACCGCCCCCTGATCCTGTCGCACATATCGTGCGCCGATAGGTCAGGGGGCGCAAGGGAAGTTTACGGCCAGCGGCGCAGGGCGCTACCGGGTACCGCCGCCACTAACCTCCCGCTGAATTTCATGGGAGGCATTAGTGGCGTTGCGCCCGGGTGCTTGGGGATTTGCACCGCGTTAGCGACCCCCAGGGGCACTAATGAGAGGCGCAAACCAACCCAATTTTTCCCCCATTGAGTTTTATGCAGCTTGCAAGTGTTTGGAGCAAACTCTCTATCTAGTGTCACCTCATTGGAAAAACCTCTCTCACCATTGACAGATTGCTTCTGTCATCTCAACCTCAACTGCCATCTATTCCACCTCACCTTGGTCCTCAGAATCCCACCACGATCAGCCCCAACATCAGCAACACTAGGCACACAGCATCACTAACAACAACACCAACCTTCTCTGCAATCACCTGATGCTGTACAGGACACAGGGCATCAGCACCCAATGACATTGCTGCTCAGGACGCCAGGGATGGCCTCACCATGGCCAGATTTACTTCACTTGACGCTGTACACCCGGGCTGTCACATTATGCACCAGGTTGGCACCACCCCACACCAACACCATAAAGCATCCCTACAATGCCCAAGCCATTCCTTTCACACTCATGACCATTGCGGGGGTACCGTTATGTCTCACCATTCACTGCAACTCACTAAGCCACTTCCAAAGGTGCACAAAAATCTGTCCAAGAATGCAAAGTATTGAAAATAAAGGTTTCAATGTTTGACACCACATTAACAGAAACTTCACATGAACATTGCATAAAACACCCAAGTGCCTACCCTTGTGTGTTGTTAGTTGGTATGATTTGACTAGGATGAGGGTGAGTGTGAGGGGTGGCTAGTGAGATGGGGAAGTGATAATGTAGATAGAGAGGGATGGGTGGAGGTGCAAGGTAAGTTGGTGTGAGTAAGGTTGTGCAGGAGTAGGGAAGGGAAGGCAGAGTGATGAGGATGTGATGAGTGGCACAGTGGGATGAGGTTGAGATAGAAACAGAAAATGCTGGAAATACTCAGCAGGTCAGGCAGCATCTGTAGAGAGAGAAACAGAGTTAACATTTCAGGTCAATGACCCTTCATCAGAACGGCCTGAAACGTTAACCACTGGGATCATTGAGAGGTTTGCGCTACTGTAGCCTAGTACTCCTGACGACATCCCATTTGTGTCCTCCTGTGCAATGTGCAACCAGGCTGCGTTGGTCTCCTGGGGAGGTCTCTTCCGCCCATGGGAAGGGAAGAGGACCTCCCTGCATGCTGTGACAGCGCAAATGTCAAAATCAATTTGCGCATGGTCCCTTTAAGGAAACCGGCTGATGATGCGTCATCAAATGACATCATCAGACCCGCTTCAATTGGCCGGCAAACTCGCTGGCCGGGCTTAACAAGTCCAATCAACGTAAAATCATTCTACAGAGCGGGCTGGAGCCAGCAGCGGGGTCGGGACCCACCACCGACGTCGCCCGCCCTGGACCCGCCGAGGTTGGGGAAAACGTGGCCCTAGAGTCTGGAGGTGACAGGAGCATGGATGAGGGTTTCATCAGCAGATGGGCTGAGGCAGAGGAGTAGGTGATGTGACAGAGGTGGAACAGGCAGTTTTTGTGGTGGAGACGATGTGGGGTCGGAAGGTTAGCTCGGGGTCAGATAGAATGCCACGGTTGCAAACAGTCTGGTTCAACCTAAAAGAGTGGTCAGGCAGGGGGCGGCAAGGGTACAGAGTTTGATATCTTTGGTCTTCCCAATAGAGGAGACTGTGGCTCATCCAGGACTAGATGTCGGACAAGCAGTGTGACAGCACAGAGGCAGTGGAGAGGTCGAGACAGATGGTGGACAGGTAGTGCTGGTGGTTGTCAGCGTAAATGGGAAAGATAACCCCATGTCTGAGGATCATGTCACCAAGCGGCCGTATGTAGAAATAAAAACAAAATTTTGGAAAAGTACAGCAGCAACAAAAACAACTGGCATTTATATAGTGCCTTCAACAAGTGTGATGGGTGAACTGGATGTGCTGCTGGTTAGGATACGGGCAGCAGTTCACTTGACATCTAAAAGTTGAATAGGTAAATGTTTCAGATGGAATCTTTCGTCAGATCTCATGAAGGATCACATCCAAAATGCTAACCTCTCTTTCAGATGCTAACCCAGTAGCTATGTTTTTACTTTAGTCTCTACGTCTGTTTTATAGCACTCTCGTCTCTGAGTCAGAAGGTTGTGGATTCAAGTCCCACTCCAGAGAATTCAGCACTTAATCTAGGATGAAACTCCAGTGCAGTACTGAAGGAACGCTGCACTGTCGGAGGTGCCGTCTTTCAAATGAGTTGTTAAACTGAGGCCCCGCCTGCCCTCTCAGACGGAGGTAAAAGGTCCCATGACGACTATTTCGAAGAAGAGCAGGGGAGTTCTCCCCGGTGTCCTGGGCAATATTTATCCCTCAAACAATATCATTAAAAAACAGATTATCTGATAATTATGACATTGCCATTTGTGGGAGCATGCTGTGCACAAATTGGCTGCTGATTTCCTACATTAAAACAGTGACTAAACTTCAAAAATGCTTCAATGGCTGTAAAACACTTTGGGATGTCCTGCGGTCAGGAAAGGCACTATATAAATGCAAATTATTTCTTTCTTTCTCATGTACCTACTTTACTATTCTATTTACAGTAAATCAGCGCCACCATGTTCCTACAGAATGCACAATGGAAGCATCAGTCACATTCTCATCCTCTCCATTTTCCTTTTCCTTGGCAACTACATGCATATTTGCTCTAAATACTGCCTTGTAGGCAGATGGGAAAGACTCTGCTTGCTGCTGGTGTCTGTCCTGTAACAAGCAGTCACTGTCCTATTATTGTCCCATAGAGAAGCTGTCACTTCCATGATTATGTCGCAGTGCTGCCCTCTAGTTATAGTTGGATTTCTAATCTTCGTCTACAAGGCAACCTCTGTTCATTGACTAATAGCTTACAGTTGTATCGCCTCTTGATGCAAGTAGTCAGTTTATATTTATTCGAAGCTTGCTGCAGCTCAGTTGACCTGCTGTGCTCGCATTACCTGGAGAACAGAGAATAACACAACGTCCCTCACACTAATAAAGGCAAATAAAATATACCGCAACACAGAAATATTCCACAACACAGAATTATAACACAACACAGAAATATACAACACCAAAATATACAAAAACACAGAAATATACAACAAGGAAATATACCAACACACAAAAATGTACAACACAGAAATATACCACAATAGAGAAATATACAACACAGAAATATACAACAGCACAGAAATATACAACAGCACACAAATATACAACACAGAAATTTACCATAACACAGAATTATACCACAACAGTGAAATATACCACAACACAGAAATATAACACAACACAAAAATATACAACAATACAAAAATATACAACACAGAAATATACAACACAGAAATATACAACACAGAAATATACCACAACACAGAAATATACAACACAACACAGAAATATACAACAGGACAGAAATATACAACACAGAAATATACAACAACACAGATATATACAACACAGAAATATAACACAACACAGAATAATACAACACAGAAATATACCACAACACAGAAATATACAACAGCACAGAAATATACAACAGCACAGAAATATACAACACAGAAATATACCATAACACAGAAATATACCACAACACAGAAAAATACCATAACACATAAATATACCACAACACTGAAATATACCACAACACAGACATATACAACACAGAAATATACAACACAGAAATATACCACAGCACTGAAATATACAACACAGAAATATACAACAACACATAAATATACCACAGCACAGAAATATATACAAAACAGAAATATACCACAACACAGAAATATACAACAGCACAGAAATATAGAAAAACATAGAAATATAAAGCACAGAAATATATAACACAGAAATATACAACACAGAAATATATAACAGCACAGAAATATACAACACAGAAATATAGCACAACAAAGGAATATACACAACATAGAAATATACAACACAGAAATATTCCATAACACAGAAATATACAACAGCACAGAAATATACAACACAGAAATATACAACACAGAAATATACCACAGCACTGAAATATACAACACAGAAATATACAACAACACAGAAATATACCACAGCACAGAAATATATACAAAACAGAAATATACCACAACACAGAAATATACAACAGCATAGAAATATAGAAAAACATAGAAATATAAAGCACTGAAATATATAACACAGAAATATACAACACAGAAATATATAACAGCACAGAAATATACAACACAGAAATATAGCACAACAAAGGAATATACACAACATAGAAATATACAACACAGAAATATTCCATAACACAGAAATATACAACAGCACAGAAATATACAACAGCACAGAAATATAAAGCACGGAAATATATAACACAGAAATATACAACACAGAAATATATAACAGCACAGAAATATACAACACAGAAATATAGCACAACAAAGAAATATACACAACATAGAAATATACAACACAGAAATATTCCATAACACAGAAATATACAACAGCACAGAAATATACAACAGCACAGAAATATACAACACAGAAATATACCATAACACAGAAATATACCACAACACAGAATAATACCATAACACAGAAATATACAACAACATAGAAATGTACAACAACTCAGAAATGTACAACACAGAAATATACAACAACACAGAAATATATACAAAACAGAAATATACCACAACACAGAAATATACAACAAGGAAATATACCATAACACAGAAATATACAACACAACACAGAAATATACAACAGCACAGAAATATACAACAACACAGAGAAATACAACAACACAGAAATATGCAACACAGAAATATACAACAACACAGAAATATACCACAACACAGAAATATACCAACACACAGAAATATACAACATGGAAAAATAACAACACACAGAAATATACAACACACAAATATACAACAACACAGAAAAATAACACATAACAGAAATATTCAACAAAGAAATTACCACAACACAGAAATATACAACAACACAGAAATATACAATATAACAGAATCATTCAATACAGCAATCAGAAATATACCACAAAACAGAAATATACAACAACACAGAAATTACCACAACACAGAAATATACAACACAGAAATATACCCACACACAGAAATATACAGCAACACAGAAATAATCAACACTGAAATATACAACACTGAAATATACCAACACACAGAAATATACAACAGAGAAATATACCAAAACACAGAAATATACAACACAGAAATATACATCACAAAAATATACCAACACACAGAAATATACAACACAGAAACATACAACAACACAGAAATATACAATATAACAGAAGCACTCAACACAGAAATATACCAACACACAGAAATATACAACACAGAAATATACCAACACACAGAAATATACAACACAGAAATATACAATGGGCCAAAAATTCATCCTGGTGCGCGAGAGTACGCACTGCGTACTCTCGCGTATTCCCTCTGCAATTGCCAGTTTTCTGCATGCCCTGCGCATGCGCTGAAAACCGGCAATTGCTCTTTTGAAAAGGGGGCGGTTCCTCGGTGCATCGCGTGCGCGCTACAGGCTGCGCGCACACTGTGCACTTCATGCTTTGGACGCGCAGGTAAGTACTGAAGATTTTAGAAATGGAAAAAGGAGGAGTAAGACCCACTTTTAACAAGGTAAGTAGTGAATTAAGTATTTTTTTGAATTTTTTTTAACAGGTATATCTTTTTTAGAGACTTTAAAGATAGGTAAGTTTATTTTTATAACTTTTTAAAAGAATTTAAATTTTTTCAAAAATTTAATTTTTTATTTAAAATGGTTAATTTATTTAACTATACTTATTTTATTAATGTGATGGTTTTTTTATATTTAATTGAGGTTTAGCTGTTATTTTGGGGGCGTGTAAGATTCATAGATTTCACAGCACGTATGTGAAACTTATGAATGGAAGATGGTGTGCTGCAATTGGCTCTAACTGAGTCACGTGATCCCACAGCTCGCACGAATTCACTACGCCGGTGGGATACGCAAGCACTGCCCGGCTGATGTCTGGAACATCAAGTTCGTGCGAGCTGGATCTGAAAAAGCACAAGCGGAGTGAGAGATCGCGGGGAAGGCTTACCCCCGCGGGAACAGAGCGAGATCAATTTCTGGGCCAAAATAACAGAAACATTCAACAAAGAAATATACCACAACACAGAAATATACCACAAACCAGAAATATTCCAAAAAACAGAAATATAAAACAGCACCGAAACATACAACACAGAAATATACAGCAATACAAAAATATATACGACAGAGAAATATACCACAACACAGAAATATACAACAGCACAAAAATATACAACAACACAGAAATATATAACACAGAAATATACCACAACACAGAAATATAACACTACACAGAAATATAGCACTTTACAGAAATATACAACACAGAAATATACAACAACACAGAAATATATAATATAACAGAAACATTCAACACAGAAATATACAACACAGAAATATATAGCAACACAGAAATATACAGCACCTAAATATAGCAACACGCAGAAATATACAACACAGAAATATACAGAAACACAGAAATATACAACACAGAAATATATAACAGAGAAATTTACCAACACACAGAAATATACAACACAGAAATATACCAGAAAACAGAAATATACAACAACACAGAAATTACCACAACACAGAAATATACAATACAGAAATATACACCACAAAAATATACCACAACACAGAAATATACACCACAGAAATTTACTACAATACAGAAATATACCACAACACAGAAATATACAACAGCACAGAAATATACAACACAGAAATATAACACAACACAGAAATATAACACAACACAGAAATATAACACAACACAGAAATATACAACAGCACAGAAATATACAACACAGAAATAAACCACAACTCAGAAATATACAACAGAACAAAAATATACAACAACACAGAAATATATAGCACAGAAATATACCACAGCACAGAAATATACAACAACACAGAAATATACCACAACACAGAAATATACAACAGCACAGAAATATACAACACAGAAATATACCACAACTCAGAAATATACAACAGCACAAAAATATACAACAACACAGAAATATATAACACAGAAATATACCACAACACAGAAATATAACACTGCACAGAAATATACCACTTTACAGAAATATACAACACAGAAATATACAACAACACAGAAATATATAATATAACAGAAACATTTAACACAGAAATATACAACACAGAAATATATAGCAACACAGAAATATACAGCACCTAAATATACCAACACGCAGAAATATACAACACAGAAATATACAGAAACACAGAAATATACAACACAGAAATATATAACAGAGAAATTTGCCAACACACAGAAATATACAACACAGAAATATACCAGAAAACAGAAATATACAACAACACAGAAATTACCACAACACGAAATATACAACACAGAAATATACACCACAAAAATATACCACAACACAGAAATATACACCACAGAAATTTACTACAATACAGAAATATACCACAACACAGAAATGTACAACAGCACAGAAATATACAACACAGAAATATAACACAACACAGAAATATAACACAACACAGAAATATACCACAATACAGAAATATAGGGCTGGATTTTGTCAATGGGGACGTGATGGAGGCGGGACTCCCACTTTTTGGGGTGTAGTCCCACCTCCATCGACTTCTGGCCAACTCCCTCAATTTTCCCTTGATTGACCTTGTTGAGCCCGCCCAGCGGGCTCAGCATGCCAATTAAGGGCCACCCGGCAACAGGTGATGCCACAGATTGACATTTCATCTGTCAAGAGCTTTTGGCAGATGAAATATCAACGTTTGACAGCTCCTTGAAGCTGTCAAATACTGACAATCTGTCCTCTAAGTTAATTCCTTCCTCTCAGGCTGATTTAGAGATCTCTACAGAACAAAAAGCAGAGGCTGCAGCTTTTGACAGCTCAACGGCCATTCTGCTTTCTGTGCTGGTGAGATGTCTGACTCCCGAGCCCTGAAGGGCTGACACCCGCAGGAGGAAGTTAAGGTAAGTAAAACTTTTTTCCATACTTTACACTTACCTTACACACTTACCTCTGTACACATGCACCCATCACTCACCTGCCCACCAGACATATCGAACCCTCAAACCCCTGCAGACCCACGGTCTGCCTTGCTAAAATGGCGTGGTTCGGACCTGTCAGGAAGCCCACACTTCAGGGCTAAAAATGGAGATTAGGCAAAAAACTGCCTGTTAACTACCTGTTAACAGGCAGTTTATTGACACTAATCCCCATCCCGCCTCGGGGAGGCGGGTCCCAGCACAGGTCGGGTACCTGCCTCCTGTGAAACTGGCACGGAGGCGGGTTGGAGGCGGGATGGGTTCGGGACCCCCGAATCTGCAATTTTAACCCCCCACATGCCTCCAAACCCGCCTCGACGGGTCAATGAAAATTCTGCCCATACAGTATAACAGAAACATTCAACACAGAAATATACAACACAGAAATATACAGCAACACAGCAATATACAACACCTAAATATACCAACACGCAGAAATATACAACAGAGAAATATACAGAAACACAGAAATATACAACACAGAAATATACAACAGAGAAATATTCTAACACACAGAAATATACAACACAGAAATATACCACAAAACAGAAATATACGACAACACAGAAATATACAATGCAGACATATACACCACAGAAATATACCACAATACAGAAATATACCAACACACAGAAATATACAACACAGAAATATACATCACAGAAATATACAATATAACAGAAACATTCAACACAGAAATATACAGCACAGAAATATACAACAGAGAAATATACAACATAGAAATATACCACAAAACAGAAATATACAACAACACAGAAATTACCACAACACAGAAATATACATCACAGAAATATACAACACATTAATATACCAACACACAGAAATATACAGCAACACAGAAATATGCAACAACACAGAAATATACAAGAACACAGAAATATACAACACAGAAATATACAACACAGAAATATACAACACAGAAATATACATCACAGAAATATACAATATAACAGAAACATTCAACACAGAAATATACAGCACAGAAATATACAACAGAGAAATATACAACATAGAAATATACCACAAAACAGAAATATACAACAACACAGAAATTACCACAACACAGAAATATACATCACAGAAATATACAACACATTAATATACCAACACACAGAAATATACATCAACACAGAAATATGCAACAACACAGAAATATACAAGAACACAGAAATATACAACACAGAAATATACAACACAGAAATATACAACACAGAAATATACATCACAGAAATATACAATATAACAGAAACATTCAACACAGAAATATACAGCACAGAAATATACAACAGAGAAATATACAACATAGAAATATACCACAAAACAGAAATATACAACAACACAGAAATTACCACAACACAGAAATATACATCACAGAAATATACAACACATTAATATACCAACACACAGAAATATACAGCAACACAGAAATATGCAACAACACAGAAATATACAAGAACACAGAAATATACAACACAGAAATATACAACACAGAAATATTCAGCAACACAGAAATGTATCAGAACACAGAAATATACAATGCAGAAATATACCACAACACAGAAATATACAGCAACAAAGAAATGAACACCACAGAAATATACCACAACACAAAAATATACAACAACACAGAAATGTACAACAACACAGAAATATATAACAACACAGATATATACAAGAACACAGAAATGTACCGCAACACTGAAATATACAACACAGAAATATAAAACAAAGAAATATACAACACAGAAATATACCACAACACAGAAAAATACAACAACACAGAAATATATCACAACACAGAAATATACAACAAGGCTGAAATATACAACAACACAGAAATATACAACAACACAGAAATATACCACAACACAGAAATAAACAACACAGAAATATACCACACCACAACACAGAAATATTCCACACAGGCATGTACCACAACACAGAAATATACAACAACACAGAAATATACCACAACACAGAAATATACAACACAGAAATATACAACAAAGAAATATACAACACAGAAATATACCACAACACAGAAATATACAACAACGCAGAAATATACAACAACACTGAAATATACAACACAGAAATATACCACAACACAGAAATATACAACACAGAACTCTACCATCACACAGAAATATACAACACTGAAATATAGAACTACACAGAAATATACAACACATAAATATAGGGGGAGAAATTCAGTATCGCCCCATTTGGGGCGCAATTATCGGCCGGGCGCAAAGATTAGCGCCTGGCGTTAATTATCGCCACCGACTGCAAACTTGACTTTTATCGCCCCTGGAGGTGATTGGAGCACTAAATCAGGAGCTTCACACCTGCCTTAAGGCGCAAAGGCCGATGAGCGAGGCGCTACCTCAGAGCGCTGGCGAAGCTCATGTGATGTCAGTCAGCAATGGAACACACACACAATGGCACCGGTCAGTTCTTAAAGGGGATGGTTGATCTTGCTTTCCATCCACATCCTGCTCATTGCAGCCTTGAATCCCGGCCTGGAGAGACCTGCACATCAAATCTGCTGGAAAGAACAATGGAGAGTACCAGGGAAAGAGCTTAGAGTGCAGCCCCAACAGTCTCTTCTAAATCGATACAAGGAATGGCAAATCAAAATGAACCTGCAAAGTGCTACTCAGTACCCAAAACTCCTTCACACAGCATTGAATCTCTCCAGAAGTCTCTCTCTCTCTCTCAGAATGCGTGGTTGAAAAATGGCACCAACGATAAAAGGCAGGAAGCGGTCGCCTTTAAATAGTGCTCCCCCAGTCCCTTCATGACTGCAAAACGCTCCCCTCAACCTGTCGTTGCTAGCGTCAGGCGGTAAGGCAGGGGGCAACACTCAATATCTGCTCCGGGACGATACCGGGGCGTTGCGCACTCGACTGACGTCATGATCTGCCGGCGCAGGAGATCGTGGCAGTAGTGTTTAGCGCCGCCGCAAAATGTCTAGTTAATTTCGCGAGGGGAGCAAACATCGCCGCGCCTGGGCGCTAGATGCTTTGCGCCCCATTAGCGCCCTCTTAAGGTGCTAACGGGAGGCGCAACCAACTGCATTTTCCCCCCATACAATGCAGAAATATACCACAACACAAAAATATACAACAACACAGAAATGTACAACAACACAGAAATATATAACAACACAGAAATATACAGGAACACAGAAATATACCACAACACAGAAATATACCACAACACAGAAATGAACAACAACACAGAAATATACCACAACACAGAAATATACCACAACACAGAACTATTCAACAAGACTGAAATATAGCACAACACAGAAATATACAACAACACAAAAATATACCACCTCTCCACACTTGCACCCATGACTCACCTCCACAGCGGATTTTCGATCCCTCTCACCCCCGCAGACCCACTGCTCGCCTCGTTGACCCTGGCGGGGTTTCCCGACATCGGGAAGCCTGCACTTGCAGGGGTAAAATGGTGTTAAGCCTCTCAACTGCCTGTTAACTACCTGTTAACAGGCAGTTAATTGTCTGTAATCCCCTTCCCGCCTCGAGAAGATGGATCCATGCGTGAATCGGGGACCCGCCTCCCGAGAAGATGTCATGGAGGCGGGCTGTGAGCGGGGTTGGTACCCGCTCCCAATTTCTGCCATTTTCCTGGCAATCCCGCCTCCATATCGGCCTCCCCAGGGCTGGGAAATTCCCCCCAAAGAATTATACCACAACAGAGAAAGATACAGCAACACAGAAATATACAACAAGACTGAAATATACCACAAAACAGAAATATACAACACAGAAATATACCACAACACAGAAATATACAACACAGAAATATACAACACAGAAATATACCACAACACAGAAATGTACAAAACAGAAATATACAACACAGAAATATACCACAACACAGAAATGTACTACACAGAAATATACAAGACTAAAATATACCACAACACAGAAATATACAACACAGAAATATACCACAACACAGAACTATACAACAACACAGAAATATACCACAACACAGAAATGAACAACAACACAGAAATATACCACAACACAGAAATATACCACAACACAGAACTATTCAACAAGACTGAAATATAGCACAACACAGAAATATACAACAACACAAAAATATACCACCTCTCCACACTTGCACCCATGACTCACCTCCACAGCGGATTTTCGACCCCTCTCACCCCCGCAGACCCACTGCTCGCCTCGTTGACCCTGGCGGGGTTTCCCGACATCGGGAAGCCTGCACTTGCAGGGGTAAAATGGTGTTAAGCCTCTCAACTGCCTGTTAACTACCTGTTAACAGGCAGTTAATTGTCTGTAATCCCCTTCCCGCCTCGAGAAGACGGATCCATGCGTGAATCGGGGACCCGCCTCCCGAGAAGATGTCATGGAGGCGGGTTGTGAGCGGGGTTGGGACCCGCTCCCAATTTCTGCCATTTTCCTGGCAATCCCGCCTCCATATCGGCCTCCCCAGGGCTGGGAAATTCCCCCCAAAGAAATATACCACAACAGAGAAAGATACAGCAAAACAGAAATATACAACAAGACTGAAATATACCACAAAACAGAAATATACAACACAGAAATATACCACAACACAGAAATATACAACAACACAGAAATATACAACAACAAAGAAATATACAACAACACTGAAATATACAACAACACAGAAATATATAACACAGAAATATACCACAACACAGAAATGTACAACACAGAAATATACAACACAGAAATATACCACAACACAGAAATATACTACAACACAGAAATATACAACACAGAAATGTACAACACAGAAATGTACAACACAGAAATATACAACAAGACTGAAATATACCACAACACAGAAATATACAACACAGAAATATACCACAACACAGAAATATACAACAACACAGAAATATACAACAACAAAGAAATATACAACAATACTGAAATATACCACAACACAGAAATGTACAACAACACAGAAATATACAACAACACAGAAATATGCAACACAGAAATTTACAACAACACAGAAATATTAAACAACACCGAAATATACAACACTGGAATATGCCTGAAACCAGAGGTATATAACAACACAGAAAAATGCAACAATGCTGAAATATACAACAACACTAAAATATACAACACAGAAATATACCACAACACAGAAATATACAACACAGAACACTACCATCACACAGAAATATACAACACAGAAATATAGAACTACACAGAAATATACAACACAGAAATATACAATGCAGAAATATACCACAACACAGAAATATACAACAACACAGAAATATACAACACAGAAATACAACATGGAAATATTCAACACAGAAATATACCACAACACAAAAATATACAACAACACAGTAATGTACAACAACACAGAAATATATAACAACACAGAAATATACAACAACACAGAAATGTACAACAACACAGAAATATATAACAACACAGAAATATACCACAACACAGAAATATACAACAACGCAGAAATATACAACAACACTGAAATATACAACACAGAAATATACCACAACACAGAAATATACAACACAGAAATATACATCACAGAAATATACAATATAACAGAAACATTCAACACAGAAATATACAGCACAGAAATATACAACAGAGAAATATACAACATAGAAATATACCACAAAACAGAAATATACAACAACACAGAAATTACCACAACACAGAAATATACATCACAGAAATATACAACACATTAATATACCAACACACAGAAATATACAGCAACACAGAAATATGCAACAACACAGAAATATACAAGAACACAGAAATATACAACACAGAAATATACAACACAGAAATATACAACACAGAAATATACATCACAGAAATATACAATATAACAGAAACATTCAACACAGAAATATACAGCACAGAAATATACAACAGAGAAATATACAACATAGAAATATACCACAAAACAGAAATATACAACAACACAGAAATTACCACAACACAGAAATATACATCACAGAAATATACAACACATTAATATACCAACACACAGAAATATACAGCAACACAGAAATATGCAACAACACAGAAATATACAAGAACACAGAAATATACAACACAGAAATATACAACACAGAAATATTCAGCAACACCGAAATGTATCAGAACACAGAAATATACAATGCAGAAATATACCACAACACAGAAATATACAGCAACAAAGAAATGAACACCACAGAAATATACCACAACACAAAAATATACAACAACACAGAAATGTACAACAACACAGAAATATATAACAACACAGATATATACAAGAACACAGAAATGTACCGCAACACTGAAATATACAACACAGAAATATAAAACAAAGAAATATACAACACAGAAATATACCACAACACAGAAAAATACAACAACACAGAAATATATCACAACACAGAAATATACAACAAGGCTGAAATATACAACAACACAGAAATATACAACAACACAGAAATATACCACAACACAGAAATAAACAACACAGAAATATACCACACCACAACACAGAAATATTCCACACAGGCATGTACCACAACACAGAAATATACAACAACACAGAAATATACCACAACACAGAAATATACAACACAGAAATATACAACAAAGAAATATACAACACAGAAATATACCACAACACAGAAATATACAACAACGCAGAAATATACAACAACACTGAAATATACAACACAGAAATATACCACAACACAGAAATATACAACACAGAAATATACATCACAGAAATATACAATATAACAGAAACATTCAACACAGAAATATACAGCACAGAAATATACAACAGAGAAATATACAACATAGAAATATACCACAAAACAGAAATATACAACAACACAGAAATTACCACAACACAGAAATATACATCACAGAAATATACAACACATTAATATACCAACACACAGAAATATACAGCAACACAGAAATATGCAA
The DNA here is from genome assembly GCA_030390025.1 of Squalus acanthias. Classification (NCBI taxonomy): domain Eukaryota; kingdom Metazoa; phylum Chordata; class Chondrichthyes; order Squaliformes; family Squalidae; genus Squalus; species Squalus acanthias. The sequence continues at coordinate 29,879,098 of CM059433.1, forward strand.
CAACACAGAAATATACAAGAACACAGAAATATACAACACAGAAATATACAACACAGAAATATACAACACAGAAATATACATCACAGAAATATACAATATAACAGAAACATTCAACACAGAAATATACAGCACAGAAATATACAACAGAGAAATATACAACATAGAAATATACCACAAAACAGAAATATACAACAACACAGAAATTACCACAACACAGAAATATACATCACAGAAATATACAACACATTAATATACCAACACACAGAAATATACAGCAACACAGAAATATGCAACAACACAGAAATATACAAGAACACAGAAATATACAACACAGAAATATACAACACAGAAATATTCAGCAACACCGAAATGTATCAGAACACAGAAATATACAATGCAGAAATATACCACAACACAGAAATATACAGCAACAAAGAAATGAACACCACAGAAATATACCACAACACAAAAATATACAACAACACAGAAATGTACAACAACACAGAAATATATAACAACACAGATATATACAAGAACACAGAAATGTACCGCAACACTGAAATATACAACACAGAAATATAAAACAAAGAAATATACAACACAGAAATATACCACAACACAGAAAAATACAACAACACAGAAATATATCACAACACAGAAATATACAACAAGGCTGAAATATACAACAACACAGAAATATACAACAACACAGAAATATACCACAACACAGAAATAAACAACACAGAAATATACCACACCACAACACAGAAATATTCCACACAGGCATGTACCACAACACAGAAATATACAACAACACAGAAATATACCACAACACAGAAATATACAACACAGAAATATACAACAAAGAAATATACAACACAGAAATATACCACAACACAGAAATATACAACAACGCAGAAATATACAACAACACTGAAATATACAACACAGAAATATACCACAACACAGAAATATACAACACAGAACTCTACCATCACACAGAAATATACAACACTGAAATATAGAACTACACAGAAATATACAACACATAAATATAGGGGGAGAAATTCAGTATCGCCCCATTTGGGGCGCAATTATCGGCCGGGCGCAAAGATTAGCGCCTGGCGTTAATTATCGCCACCGACTGCAAACTTGACTTTTATCGCCCCTGGAGGTGATTGGAGCACTAAATCAGGAGCTTCACACCTGCCTTAAGGCGCAAAGGCCGATGAGCGAGGCGCTACCTCAGAGCGCTGGCGAAGCTCATGTGATGTCAGTCAGCAATGGAACACACACACAATGGCACCGGTCAGTTCTTAAAGGGGATGGTTGATCTTGCTTTCCATCCACATCCTGCTCATTGCAGCCTTGAATCCCGGCCTGGAGAGACCTGCACATCAAATCTGCTGGAAAGAACAATGGAGAGTACCAGGGAAAGAGCTTAGAGTGCAGCCCCAACAGTCTCTTCTAAATCGATACAAGGAATGGCAAATCAAAATGAACCTGCAAAGTGCTACTCAGTACCCAAAACTCCTTCACACAGCATTGAATCTCTCCAGAAGTCTCTCTCTCTCTCTCAGAATGCGTGGTTGAAAAATGGCACCAACGATAAAAGGCAGGAAGCGGTCGCCTTTAAATAGTGCTCCCCCAGTCCCTTCATGACTGCAAAACGCTCCCCTCAACCTGTCGTTGCTAGCGTCAGGCGGTAAGGCAGGGGGCGACACTCAATATCTGCTCCGGGACGATACCGGGGCGTTGCGCACTCGACTGACGTCATGATCTGCCGGCGCAGGAGATCGTGGCAGTAGTGTTTAGCGCCGCCGCAAAATGTCTAGTTAATTTCGCGAGGGGAGCAAACATCGCCGCGCCTGGGCGCTAGATGCTTTGCGCCCCATTAGCGCCCTCTTAAGGTGCTAACGGGAGGCGCAACCAACTGCATTTTCCCCCCATACAATGCAGAAATATACCACAACACAAAAATATACAACAACACAGAAATGTACAACAACACAGAAATATATAACAACACAGAAATATACAGGAACACAGAAATATACCACAACACAGAAATATACCACAACACAGAAATGAACAACAACACAGAAATATACCACAACACAGAAATATACCACAACACAGAACTATTCAACAAGACTGAAATATAGCACAACACAGAAATATACAACAACACAAAAATATACCACCTCTCCACACTTGCACCCATGACTCACCTCCACAGCGGATTTTCGATCCCTCTCACCCCCGCAGACCCACTGCTCGCCTCGTTGACCCTGGCGGGGTTTCCCGACATCGGGAAGCCTGCACTTGCAGGGGTAAAATGGTGTTAAGCCTCTCAACTGCCTGTTAACTACCTGTTAACAGGCAGTTAATTGTCTGTAATCCCCTTCCCGCCTCGAGAAGATGGATCCATGCGTGAATCGGGGACCCGCCTCCCGAGAAGATGTCATGGAGGCGGGCTGTGAGCGGGGTTGGTACCCGCTCCCAATTTCTGCCATTTTCCTGGCAATCCCGCCTCCATATCGGCCTCCCCAGGGCTGGGAAATTCCCCCCAAAGAATTATACCACAACAGAGAAAGATACAGCAACACAGAAATATACAACAAGACTGAAATATACCACAAAACAGAAATATACAACACAGAAATATACCACAACCCAGAAATATACAACACAGAAATATACAACACAGAAATATACCACAACACAGAAATGTACAAAACAGAAATATACAACACAGAAATATACCACAACACAGAAATGTACTACACAGAAATATACAAGACTGAAATATACCACAACACAGAAATATACAACACAGAAATATACCACAACACAGAACTATACAACAACACAGAAATATACCACAACACAGAAATGAACAACAACACAGAAATATACCACAACACAGAAATATACCACAACACAGAACTATTCAACAAGACTGAAATATAGCACAACACAGAAATATACAACAACACAAAAATATACCACCTCTCCACACTTGCACCCATGACTCACCTCCACAGCGGATTTTCGACCCCTCTCACCCCCGCAGACCCACTGCTCGCCTCGTTGACCCTGGCGGGGTTTCCCGACATCGGGAAGCCTGCACTTGCAGGGGTAAAATGGTGTTAAGCCTCTCAACTGCCTGTTAACTACCTGTTAACAGGCAGTTAATTGTCTGTAATCCCCTTCCCGCCTCGAGAAGACGGATCCATGCGTGAATCGGGGACCCGCCTCCCGAGAAGATGTCATGGAGGCGGGTTGTGAGCGGGGTTGGGACCCGCTCCCAATTTCTGCCATTTTCCTGGCAATCCCGCCTCCATATCGGCCTCCCCAGGGCTGGGAAATTCCCCCCAAAGAAATATACCACAACAGAGAAAGATACAGCAACACAGAAATATACAACAAGACTGAAATATACCACAAAACAGAAATATACAACACAGAAATATACCACAACACAGAAATATACAACAACACAGAAATATACAACAACAAAGAAATATACAACAACACTGAAATATACCACAACACAGAAATATATAACACAGAAATATACCACAACACAGAAATGTACAACACAGAAATATACAACACAGAAATATACCACAACACAGAAATATACTACAACACAGAAATATACAACACAGAAATGTACAACACAGAAATGTACAACACAGAAATATACAACAAGACTGAAATATACCACAACACAGAAATATACAACACAGAAATATACCACAACACAGAAATATACAACAACACAGAAATATACAACAACAAAGAAATATACAACAATACTGAAATATACCACAACACAGAAATGTACAACAACACAGAAATATACAACAACACAGAAATATGCAACACAGAAATTTACAACAACACAGAAATATTAAACAACACCGAAATATACAACACTGGAATATGCCTGAAACCAGAGGTATATAACAACACAGAAAAATGCAACAATGCTGAAATATACAACAACACTAAAATATACAACACAGAAATATACCACAACACAGAAATATACAACACAGAACACTACCATCACACAGAAATATACAACACAGAAATATAGAACTACACAGAAATATACAACACAGAAATATACAATGCAGAAATATACCACAACACAGAAATATACAACAACACAGAAATATACAACACAGAAATACAACATGGAAATATTCAACACAGAAATATACCACAACACAAAAATATACAACAACACAGTAATGTACAACAACACAGAAATATATAACAACACAGAAATATACAACAACACAGAAATGTACAACAACACAGAAATATATAACAACACAGAAATATACCACAACACAGAAATATACAACAACGCAGAAATATACAACAACACTGAAATATACAACACAGAAATATACCACAACACAGAAATATACAACACAGAAATATACATCACAGAAATATACAATATAACAGAAACATTCAACACAGAAATATACAGCACAGAAATATACAACAGAGAAATATACAACATAGAAATATACCACAAAACAGAAATATACAACAACACAGAAATTACCACAACACAGAAATATACATCACAGAAATATACAACACATTAATATACCAACACACAGAAATATACAGCAACACAGAAATATGCAACAACACAGAAATATACAAGAACACAGAAATATACAACACAGAAATATACAACACAGAAATATACAACACAGAAATATACATCACAGAAATATACAATATAACAGAAACATTCAACACAGAAATATACAGCACAGAAATATACAACAGAGAAATATACAACATAGAAATATACCACAAAACAGAAATATACAACAACACAGAAATTACCACAACACAGAAATATACATCACAGAAATATACAACACATTAATATACTAACACACAGAAATATACAGCAACACAGAAATATGCAACAACACAGAAATATACAAGAACACAGAAATATACAACACAGAAATATACAACACAGAAATATTCAGCAACACCGAAATGTATCAGAACACAGAAATATACAATGCAGAAATATACCACAACACAGAAATATACAGCAACAAAGAAATGAACACCACAGAAATATACCACAACACAAAAATATACAACAACACAGAAATGTACAACAACACAGAAATATATAACAACACAGATATATACAAGAACACAGAAATGTACCGCAACACTGAAATATACAACACAGAAATATAAAACAAAGAAATATACAACACAGAAATATACCACAACACAGAAAAATACAACAACACAGAAATATATCACAACACAGAAATATACAACAAGGCTGAAATATACAACAACACAGAAATATACAACAACACAGAAATATACCACAACACAGAAATAAACAACACAGAAATATACCACACCACAACACAGAAATATTCCACACAGGCATGTACCACAACACAGAAATATACAACAACACAGAAATATACCACAACACAGAAATATACAACACAGAAATATACAACAAAGAAATATACAACACAGAAATATACCACAACACAGAAATATACAACAATGCAGAAATATACAACAACACTGAAATATACAACACAGAAATATACCACAACACAGAAATATACAACACAGAACTCTACCATCACACAGAAATATACAACACTGAAATATAGAACTACACAGAAATATACAACACATAAATATAGGGGGAGAAATTCAGTATCGCCCCATTTGGGGCGCAATTATCGGCCGGGCGCAAAGATTAGCGCCTGGCGTTAATTATCGCCACCGACTGCAAACTTGACTTTTATCGCCCCTGGAGGTGATTGGAGCACTAAATCAGGAGCTTCACACCTGCCTTAAGGCGCAAAGGCCGATGAGCGAGGCGCTACCTCAGAGCGCTGGCGAAGCTCATGTGATGTCAGTCAGCAATGGAACACACACACAATGGCACCGGTCAGTTCTTAAAGGGGATGGTTGATCTTGCTTTCCATCCACATCCTGCTCATTGCAGCCTTGAATCCCGGCCTGGAGAGACCTGCACATCAAATCTGCTGGAAAGAACAATGGAGAGTACCAGGGAAAGAGCTTAGAGTGCAGCCCCAACAGTCTCTTCTAAATCGATACAAGGAATGGCAAATCAAAATGAACCTGCAAAGTGCTACTCAGTACCCAAAACTCCTTCACACAGCATTGAATCTCTCCAGAAGTCTCTCTCTCTCTCTCAGAATGCGTGGTTGAAAAATGGCACCAACGATAAAAGGCAGGAAGCGGTCGCCTTTAAATAGTGCTCCCCCAGTCACTTCATGACTGCAAAACGCTCCCCTCAACCTGTCGTTGCTAGCGTCAGGCGGTAAGGCAGGGGGCGACACTCAATATCTGCTCCGGGACGATACCGGGGCGTTGCGCACTCGACTGACGTCATGATCTGCCGGCGCAGGAGATCGTGGCAGTAGTGTTTAGCGCCGCCGCAAAATGTCTAGTTAATTTCACGAGGGGAGCAAACATCGCCGCGCCTGGGCGCTAGATGCTTTGCGCCCCATTAGCGCCCTCTTAAGGTGCTAACGGGAGGCGCAACCAACTGCATTTTCCCCCCATACAATGCAGAAATATACCACAACACAAAAATATACAACAACACAGAAATGTACAACAACACAGAAATATATAACAACACAGAAATATACAGGAACACAGAAATATACCACAACACAGAAATATACCACAACACAGAAATGAACAACAACACAGAAATATACCACAACACAGAAATATACCACAACACAGAACTATTCAACAAGACTGAAATATAGCACAACACAGAAATATACAACAACACAAAAATATACCACCTCTCCACACTTGCACCCATGACTCACCTCCACAGCGGATTTTCGATCCCTCTCACCCCCGCAGACCCACTGCTCGCCTCGTTGACCCTGGCGGGGTTTCCCGACATCGGGAAGCCTGCACTTGCAGGGGTAAAATGGTGTTAAGCCTCTCAACTGCCTGTTAACTACCTGTTAACAGGCAGTTAATTGTCTGTAATCCCCTTCCCGCCTCGAGAAGATGGATCCATGCGTGAATCGGGGACCCGCCTCCCGAGAAGATGTCATGGAGGCGGGCTGTGAGCGGGGTTGGTACCCGCTCCCAATTTCTGCCATTTTCCTGGCAATCCCGCCTCCATATCGGCCTCCCCAGGGCTGGGAAATTCCCCCCGAAGAATTATACCACAACAGAGAAAGATACAGCAACACAGAAATATACAACAAGACTGAAATATACCACAAAACAGAAATATACAACACAGAAATATACCACAACACAGAAATATACAACACAGAAATATACAACACAGAAATATACCACAACACAGAAATGTACAAAACAGAAATATACAACACAGAAATATACCACAACACAGAAATGTACTACACAGAAATATACAAGACTGAAATATACCACAACACAGAAATATACAACACAGAAATATACCACAACACAGAACTATACAACAACACAGAAATATACCACAACACAGAAATGAACAACAACACAGAAATATACCACAACACAGAAATATACCACAACACAGAACTATTCAACAAGACTGAAATATAGCACAACACAGAAATATACAACAACACAAAAATATACCACCTCTCCACACTTGCACCAATGACTCACCTCCACAGCGGATTTTCGATCCCTCTCACCCCCGCAGACCCACTGCTCGCCTCGTTGACCCTGGCGGGGTTTCCCGACATTGGGAAGCCTGCACTTGCAGGGGTAAAATGGTGTTAAGCCTCTCAACTGCCTGTTAACTACCTGTTAACAGGCAGTTAATTGTCTGTAATCCCCTTCCCGCCTCGAGAAGACGGATCCATGCGTGAATCGGGGACCCACCTCCCGAGAAGATGTCATGGAGGCGGGTTGTGAGCGGGGTTGGGACCCGCTCCCAATTTCTGCCATTTTCCTGGCAATCCCGCCTCCATATCGGCCTCCCCAGGGCTGGGAAATTCCCCCCGAAGAATTATACCACAACAGAGAAAGATACAGCAACACAGAAATATACAACAAGACTGAAATATACCACAAAACAGAAATATACAACACAGAAATATACCACAACACAGAAATATACAACACAGAAATATACAACACAGAAATATACCACAACACAGAAATGTACAAAACAGAAATATACAACACAGAAATATACCACAACACAGAAATGTACTACACAGAAATATACAAGACTGAAATATACCACAACACAGAAATATACAACACAGAAATATACCACAACACAGAACTATACAACAACACAGAAATATACCACAACACAGAAATGAACAACAACACAGAAATATACCACAACACAGAAATATACCACAACACAGAACTATTCAACAAGACTGAAATATAGCACAACACAGAAATATACAACAACACAAAAATATACCACCTCTCCACACTTGCACCAATGACTCACCTCCACAGCGGATTTTCGATCCCTCTCACCCCCGCAGACCCACTGCTCGCCTCGTTGACCCTGGCGGGGTTTCCCGACATCGGGAAGCCTGCACTTGCAGGGGTAAAATGGTGTTAAGCCTCTCAACTGCCTGTTAACTACCTGTTAACAGGCAGTTAATTGTCTGTAATCCCCTTCCCGCCTCGAGAAGACGGATCCATGCGTGAATCGGGGACCCACCTCCCGAGAAGATGTCATGGAGGCGGGTTGTGAGCGGGGTTGGGACCCGCTCCCAATTTCTGCCATTTTCCTGGCAATCCCGCCTCCATATCGGCCTCCCCAGGGCTGGGAAATTCCCCCCAAAGAAATATACCACAACAGAGAAAGATACAGCAACACAGAAATATACAACAAGACTGAAATATACCACAAAACAGAAATATACAACACAGAAATATACCACAACACAGAAATATACAACAACACAGAAATATACAACAACAAAGAAATATACAACAACACTGAAATATACCACAACACAGAAATATATAACACAGAAATATACCACAACACAGAAATGTACAACACAGAAATATACAACACAGAAATATACCACAACACAGAAATATACTACAACACAGAAATATACAACACAGAAATGTACAACACAGAAATGTACAACACAGAAATATACAACAAGACTGAAATATACCACAACACAGAAATATACAACACAGAAATATACCACAACACAGAAATATACAACAACACAGAAATATACAACAACAAAGAAATATACAACAATACTGAAATATACCACAACACAGAAATGTACAACAACACAGAAATATACAACAACACAGAAATATGCAACACAGAAATTTACAACAACACAGAAATATTAAACAACACCGAAATATACAACACTGGAATATGCCTGAAACCAGAGGTATATAACAACACAGAAAAATGCAACAATGCTGAAATATACAACAACACTAAAATATACAACACAGAAATATACCACAACACAGAAATATACAACACAGAACACTACCATCACACAGAAATATACAACACAGAAATATAGAACTACACAGAAATATACAACACAGAAATATACAATGCAGAAATATACCACAACACAGAAATATACCACAACACAGAACTATTCAACAAGACTGAAATATAGCACAACACAGAAATATACAACAACACAAAAATATACCACCTCTCCACACTTGCACCAATGACTCACCTCCACAGCGGATTTTCGATCCCTCTCACCCCCGCAGACCCACTGCTCGCCTCGTTGACCCTGGCGGGGTTTCCCGACATCGGGAAGCCTGCACTTGCAGGGGTAAAATGGTGTTAAGCCTCTCAACTGCCTGTTAACTACCTGTTAACAGGCAGTTAATTGTCTGTAATCCCCTTCCCGCCTCGAGAAGACGGATCCATGCGTGAATCGGGGACCCACCTCCCGAGAAGATGTCATGGAGGCGGGTTGTGAGCGGGGTTGGGACCCGCTCCCAATTTCTGCCATTTTCCTGGCAATCCCGCCTCCATATCGGCCTCCCCAGGGCTGGGAAATTCCCCCCAAAGAAATATACCACAACAGAGAAAGATACAGCAACACAGAAATATACAACAAGACAGAAATATACCACAAAACAGAAATATACAACACAGAAATATACCACAACACAGAAATATACAACAACACAGAAATATACAACAACAAAGAAATATACAACAACACTGAAATATACCACAACACAGAAATATATAACACAGAAATATACCACAACACAGAAATGTACAACACAGAAATATACAACACAGAAATATACCACAACACAGAAATATACTACAACACAGAAATATACAACACAGAAATGTACAACACAGAAATGTACAACACAGAAATATACAACAAGACTGAAATATACCACAACACAGAAATATACAACACAGAAATATACCACAACACAGAAATATACAACAACACAGAAATATACAACAACAAAGAAATATACAACAATACTGAAATATACCACAACACAGAAATGTACAACAACACAGAAATATACAACAACACAGAAATATGCAACACAGAAATTTACAACAACACAGAAATATTAAACAACACCGAAATATACAACACTGGAATATGCCTGAAACCAGAGGTATATAACAACACAGAAAAATGCAACAATGCTGAAATATACAACAACACTAAAATATACAACACAGAAATATACCACAACACAGAAATATACAACACAGAACACTACCATCACACAGAAATATACAACACAGAAATATAGAACTACACAGAAATATACAACACAGAAATATACAATGCAGAAATATACCACAACACAGAAATATACAACAACACAGAAATATACAACACAGAAATACAACATGGAAATATTCAACACAGAAATATACCACAACACAAAAATATACAACAACACAGTAATGTACAACAACACAGAAATATATAACAACACAGAAATATACAACAACACAGAAATGTACAACAACACAGAAATATATAACAACACAGAAATATACCACAACACAGAAATATACAACAACGCAGAAATATACAACAACACTGAAATATACAACACAGAAATATACCACAACACAGAAATATACAACACAGAAATATACATCACAGAAATATACAATATAACAGAAACATTCAACACAGAAATATACAGCACAGAAATATACAACAGAGAAATATACAACATAGAAATATACCACAAAACAGAAATATACAACAACACAGAAATTACCACAACACAGAAATATACATCACAGAAATATACAACACATTAATATACCAACACACAGAAATATACAGCAACACAGAAATATGCAACAACACAGAAATATACAAGAACACAGAAATATACAACACAGAAATATACAACACAGAAATATACAACACAGAAATATACATCACAGAAATATACAATATAACAGAAACATTCAACACAGAAATATACAGCACAGAAATATACAACAGAGAAATATACAACATAGAAATATACCACAAAACAGAAATATACAACAACACAGAAATTACCACAACACAGAAATATACATCACAGAAATATACAACACATTAATATACCAACACACAGAAATATACAGCAACACAGAAATATGCAACAACACAGAAATATACAAGAACACAGAAATATACAACACAGAAATATACAACACAGAAATATTCAGCAACACCGAAATGTATCAGAACACAGAAATATACAATGCAGAAATATACCACAACACAGAAATATACAGCAACAAAGAAATGAACACCACAGAAATATACCACAACACAAAAATATACAACAACACAGAAATGTACAACAACACAGAAATATATAACAACACAGATATATACAAGAACACAGAAATGTACCGCAACACTGAAATATACAACACAGAAATATAAAACAAAGAAATATACAACACAGAAATATACCACAACACAGAAAAATACAACAACACAGAAATATATCACAACACAGAAATATACAACAAGGCTGAAATATACAACAACACAGAAATATACAACAACACAGAAATATACCACAACACAGAAATAAACAACACAGAAATATACCACACCACAACACAGAAATATTCCACACAGGCATGTACCACAACACAGAAATATACAACAACACAGAAATATACCACAACACAGAAATATACAACACAGAAATATACAACAAAGAAATATACAACACAGAAATATACCACAACACAGAAATATACAACAACGCAGAAATATACAACAACACTGAAATATACAACACAGAAATATACCACAACACAGAAATATACAACACAGAACTCTACCATCACACAGAAATATACAACACTGAAATATAGAACTACACAGAAATATACAACACATAAATATAGGGGGAGAAATTCAGTATCGCCCCATTTGGGGCGCAATTATCGGCCGGGCGCAAAGATTAGCGCCTGGCGTTAATTATCGCCACCGACTGCAAACTTGACTTTTATCGCCCCTGGAGGTGATTGGAGCACTAAATCAGGAGCTTCACACCTGCCTTAAGGCGCAAAGGCCGATGAGCGAGGCGCTACCTCAGAGCGCTGGCGAAGCTCATGTGATGTCAGTCAGCAATGGAACACACACACAATGGCACCGGTCAGTTCTTAAAGGGGATGGTTGATCTTGCTTTCCATCCACATCCTGCTCATTGCAGCCTTGAATCCCGGCCTGGAGAGACCTGCACATCAAATCTGCTGGAAAGAACAATGGAGAGTACCAGGGAAAGAGCTTAGAGTGCAGCCCCAACAGTCTCTTCTAAATCGATACAAGGAATGGCAAATCAAAATGAACCTGCAAAGTGCTACTCAGTACCCAAAACTCCTTCACACAGCATTGAATCTCTCCAGAAGTCTCTCTCTCTCTCTCAGAATGCGTGGTTGAAAAATGGCACCAACGATAAAAGGCAGGAAGCGGTCGCCTTTAAATAGTGCTCCCCCAGTCCCTTCATGACTGCAAAACGCTCCCCTCAACCTGTCGTTGCTAGCGTCAGGCGGTAAGGCAGGGGGCGACACTCAATATCTGCTCCGGGACAATACCGGGGCGTTGCGCACTCGACTGACGTCATGATCTGCCGGCGCAGGAGATCGTGGCAGTAGTGTTTAGCGCCGCCGCAAAATGTCTAGTTAATTTCGCGAGGGGAGCAAACATCGCCGCGCCTGGGCGCTAGATGCTTTGCGCCCCATTAGCGCCCTCTTAAGGTGCTAACGGGAGGCGCAACCAACTGAATTTTCCCCCCATACAATGCAGAAATATACCACAACACAAAAATATACAACAACACAGAAATGTACAACAACACAGAAATATATAACAACACAGAAATATACAGGAACACAGAAATATACCACAACACAGAAATATACCACAACACAGAAATGAACAACAACACAGAAATATACCACAACACAGAAATATACCACAACACAGAACTATTCAACAAGACTGAAATATAGCACAACACAGAAATATACAACAACACAAAAATATACCACCTCTCCACACTTGCACCCATGACTCACCTCCACAGCGGATTTTCGATCCCTCTCACCCCCGCAGACCCACTGCTCGCCTCGTTGACCCTGGCGGGGTTTCCCGACATCGGGAAGCCTGCACTTGCAGGGGTAAAATGGTGTTAAGCCTCTCAACTGCCTGTTAACTACCTGTTAACAGGCAGTTAATTGTCTGTAATCCCCTTCCCGCCTCGAGAAGATGGATCCATGCGTGAATCGGGGACCCGCCTCCCGAGAAGATGTCATGGAGGCGGGCTGTGAGCGGGGTTGGTACCCGCTCCCAATTTCTGCCATTTTCCTGGCAATCCCGCCTCCATATCGGCCTCCCCAGGGCTGGGAAATTCCCCCCGAAGAATTATACCACAACAGAGAAAGATACAGCAACACAGAAATATACAACAAGACTGAAATATACCACAAAACAGAAATATACAACACAGAAATATACCACAACACAGAAATATACAACACAGAAATATACAACACAGAAATATACCACAACACAGAAATGTACAAAACAGAAATATACAACACAGAAATATACCACAACACAGAAATGTACTACACAGAAATATACAAGACTGAAATATACCACAACACAGAAATATACAACACAGAAATATACCACAACACAGAACTATACAACAACACAGAAATATACCACAACACAGAAATGAACAACAACACAGAAATATACCACAACACAGAAATATACCACAACACAGAACTATTCAACAAGACTGAAATATAGCACAACACAGAAATATACAACAACACAAAAATATACCACCTCTCCACACTTGCACCAATGACTCACCTCCACAGCGGATTTTCGATCCCTCTCACCCCCGCAGACCCACTGCTCGCCTCGTTGACCCTGGCGGGGTTTCCCGACATTGGGAAGCCTGCACTTGCAGGGGTAAAATGGTGTTAAGCCTCTCAACTGCCTGTTAACTACCTGTTAACAGGCAGTTAATTGTCTGTAATCCCCTTCCCGCCTCGAGAAGACGGATCCATGCGTGAATCGGGGACCCACCTCCCGAGAAGATGTCATGGAGGCGGGTTGTGAGCGGGGTTGGGACCCGCTCCCAATTTCTGCCATTTTCCTGGCAATCCCGCCTCCATATCGGCCTCCCCAGGGCTGGGAAATTCCCCCCGAAGAATTATACCACAACAGAGAAAGATACAGCAACACAGAAATATACAACAAGACTGAAATATACCACAAAACAGAAATATACAACACAGAAATATACCACAACACAGAAATATACAACACAGAAATATACAACACAGAAATATACCACAACACAGAAATGTACAAAACAGAAATATACAACACAGAAATATACCACAACACAGAAATATACAACAACACAGAAATGTACAACAACACAGAAATATATAACAACACAGAAATATACAACACAGAAATATACCACAACACAGAACTATACAACAACACAGAAATATACCACAACACAGAAATGAACAACAACACAGAAATATACCACAACACAGAAATATACCACAACACAGAACTATTCAACAAGACTGAAATATAGCACAACACAGAAATATACAACAACACAAAAATATACCACCTCTCCACACTTGCACCAATGACTCACCTCCACAGCGGATTTTCGATCCCTCTCACCCCCGCAGACCCACTGCTCGCCTCGTTGACCCTGGCGGGGTTTCCCGACATTGGGAAGCCTGCACTTGCAGGGGTAAAATGGTGTTAAGCCTCTCAACTGCCTGTTAACTACCTGTTAACAGGCAGTTAATTGTCTGTAATCCCCTTCCCGCCTCGAGAAGACGGATCCATGCGTGAATCGGGGACCCACCTCCCGAGAAGATGTCATGGAGGCGGGTTGTGAGCGGGGTTGGGACCCGCTCCCAATTTCTGCCATTTTCCTGGCAATCCCGCCTCCATATCGGCCTCCCCAGGGCTGGGAAATTCCCCCCGAAGAATTATACCACAACAGAGAAAGATACAGCAACACAGAAATATACAACAAGACTGAAATATACCACAAAACAGAAATATACAACACAGAAATATACCACAACACAGAAATATACAACACAGAAATATACAACACAGAAATATACCACAACACAGAAATGTACAAAACAGAAATATACAACACAGAAATATACCACAACACAGAAATGTACTACACAGAAATATACAAGACTGAAATATACCACAACACAGAAATATACAACACAGAAATATACCACAACACAGAACTATACAACAACACAGAAATATACCACAACACAGAAATGAACAACAACACAGAAATATACCACAACACAGAAATATACCACAACACAGAACTATTCAACAAGACTGAAATATAGCACAACACAGAAATATACAACAACACAAAAATATACCACCTCTCCACACTTGCACCAATGACTCACCTCCACAGCGGATTTTCGATCCCTCTCACCCCCGCAGACCCACTGCTCGCCTCGTTGACCCTGGCGGGGTTTCCCGACATCGGGAAGCCTGCACTTGCAGGGGTAAAATGGTGTTAAGCCTCTCAACTGCCTGTTAACTACCTGTTAACAGGCAGTTAATTGTCTGTAATCCCCTTCCCGCCTCGAGAAGACGGATCCATGCGTGAATCGGGGACCCACCTCCCGAGAAGATGTCATGGAGGCGGGTTGTGAGCGGGGTTGGGACCCGCTCCCAATTTCTGCCATTTTCCTGGCAATCCCGCCTCCATATCGGCCTCCCCAGGGCTGGGAAATTCCCCCCAAAGAAATATACCACAACAGAGAAAGATACAGCAACACAGAAATATACAACAAGACTGAAATATACCACAAAACAGAAATATACAACACAGAAATATACCACAACACAGAAATATACAACAACACAGAAATATACAACAACAAAGAAATATACAACAACACTGAAATATACCACAACACAGAAATATATAACACAGAAATATACCACAACACAGAAATGTACAACACAGAAATATACAACACAGAAATATACCACAACACAGAAATATACTACAACACAGAAATATACAACACAGAAATGTACAACACAGAAATGTACAACACAGAAATATACAACAAGACTGAAATATACCACAACACAGAAATATACAACACAGAAATATACCACAACACAGAAATATACAACAACACAGAAATATACAACAACAAAGAAATATACAACAATACTGAAATATACCACAACACAGAAATGTACAACAACACAGAAATATACAACAACACAGAAATATGCAACACAGAAATTTACAACAACACAGAAATATTAAACAACACCGAAATATACAACACTGGAATATGCCTGAAACCAGAGGTATATAACAACACAGAAAAATGCAACAATGCTGAAATATACAACAACACTAAAATATACAACACAGAAATATACCACAACACAGAAATATACAACACAGAACACTACCATCACACAGAAATATACAACACAGAAATATAGAACTACACAGAAATATACAACACAGAAATATACAATGCAGAAATATACCACAACACAGAAATATACAACAACACAGAAATATACAACACAGAAATACAACATGGAAATATTCAACACAGAAATATACCACAACACAAAAATATACAACAACACAGTAATGTACAACAACACAGAAATATATAACAACACAGAAATATACAACAACACAGAAATGTACAACAACACAGAAATATATAACAACACAGAAATATACCACAACACAGAAATATACAACAACGCAGAAATATACAACAACACTGAAATATACAACACAGAAATATACCACAACACAGAAATATACAACACAGAAATATACATCACAGAAATATACAATATAACAGAAACATTCAACACAGAAATATACAACACAGAAATATACAACACAGAAATATACCACAACACAGAAATGTACAAAACAGAAATATACAACACAGAAATATACCACAACACAGAAATGTACTACACAGAAATATACAAGACTGAAATATACCACAACACAGAAATATACAACACAGAAATATACCACAACACAGAACTATACAACAACACAGAAATATACCACAACACAGAAATGAACAACAACACAGAAATATACCACAACACAGAAATATACCACAACACAGAACTATTCAACAAGACTGAAATATAGCACAACACAGAAATATACAACAACACAAAAATATACCACCTCTCCACACTTGCACCAATGACTCACCTCCACAGCGGATTTTCGATCCCTCTCACCCCCGCAGACCCACTGCTCGCCTCGTTGACCCTGGCGGGGTTTCCCGACATCGGGAAGCCTGCACTTGCAGGGGTAAAATGGTGTTAAGCCTCTCAACTGCCTGTTAACTACCTGTTAACAGGCAGTTAATTGTCTGTAATCCCCTTCCCGCCTCGAGAAGACGGATCCATGCGTGAATCGGGGACCCACCTCCCGAGAAGATGTCATGGAGGCGGGTTGTGAGCGGGGTTGGGACCCGCTCCCAATTTCTGCCATTTTCCTGGCAATCCCGCCTCCATATCGGCCTCCCCAGGGCTGGGAAATTCCCCCCAAAGAAATATACCACAACAGAGAAAGATACAGCAACACAGAAATATACAACAAGACTGAAATATACCACAAAACAGAAATATACAACACAGAAATATACCACAACACAGAAATATACAACAACACAGAAATATACAACAACAAAGAAATATACAACAACACTGAAATATACCACAACACAGAAATATATAACACAGAAATATACCACAACACAGAAATGTACAACACAGAAATATACAACACAGAAATATACCACAACACAGAAATATACTACAACACAGAAATATACAACACAGAAATGTACAACACAGAAATGTACAACACAGAAATATACAACAAGACTGAAATATACCACAACACAGAAATATACAACACAGAAATATACCACAACACAGAAATATACAACAACACAGAAATATACAACAACAAAGAAATATACAACAATACTGAAATATACCACAACACAGAAATGTACAACAACACAGAAATATACAACAACACAGAAATATGCAACACAGAAATTTACAACAACACAGAAATATTAAACAACACCGAAATATACAACACTGGAATATGCCTGAAACCAGAGGTATATAACAACACAGAAAAATGCAACAATGCTGAAATATACAACAACACTAAAATATACAACACAGAAATATACCACAACACAGAAATATACAACACAGAACACTACCATCACACAGAAATATACAACACAGAAATATAGAACTACACAGAAATATACAACACAGAAATATACAATGCAGAAATATACCACAACACAGAAATATACAACAACACAGAAATATACAACACAGAAATACAACATGGAAATATTCAACACAGAAATATACCACAACACAAAAATATACAACAACACAGTAATGTACAACAACACAGAAATATATAACAACACAGAAATATACAACAACACAGAAATGTACAACAACACAGAAATATATAACAACACAGAAATATACCACAACACAGAAATATACAACAACGCAGAAATATACAACAACACTGAAATATACAACACAGAAATATACCACAACACAGAAATATACAACACAGAAATATACATCACAGAAATATACAATATAACAGAAACATTCAACACAGAAATATACAGCACAGAAATATACAACAGAGAAATATACAACATAGAAATATACCACAAAACAGAAATATACAACAACACAGAAATTACCACAACACAGAAATATACATCACAGAAATATACAACACATTAATATACCAACACACAGAAATATACAGCAACACAGAAATATGCAACAACACAGAAATATACAAGAACACAGAAATATACAACACAGAAATATACAACACAGAAATATACAACACAGAAATATACATCACAGAAATATACAATATAACAGAAACATTCAACACAGAAATATACAGCACAGAAATATACAACAGAGAAATATACAACATAGAAATATACCACAAAACAGAAATATACAACAACACAGAAATTACCACAACACAGAAATATACATCACAGAAATATACAACACATTAATATACCAACACACAGAAATATACAGCAACACAGAAATATGCAACAACACAGAAATATACAAGAACACAGAAATATACAACACAGAAATATACAACACAGAAATATTCAGCAACACCGAAATGTATCAGAACACAGAAATATACAATGCAGAAATATACCACAACACAGAAATATACAGCAACAAAGAAATGAACACCACAGAAATATACCACAACACAAAAATATACAACAACACAGAAATGTACAACAACACAGAAATATATAACAACACAGATATATACAAGAACACAGAAATGTACCGCAACACTGAAATATACAACACAGAAATATAAAACAAAGAAATATACAACACAGAAATATACCACAACACAGAAAAATACAACAACACAGAAATATATCACAACACAGAAATATACAACAAGGCTGAAATATACAACAACACAGAAATATACAACAACACAGAAATATACCACAACACAGAAATAAACAACACAGAAATATACCACACCACAACACAGAAATATTCCACACAGGCATGTACCACAACACAGAAATATACAACAACACAGAAATATACCACAACACAGAAATATACAACACAGAAATATACAACAAAGAAATATACAACACAGAAATATACCACAACACAGAAATATACAACAATGCAGAAATATACAACAACACTGAAATATACAACACAGAAATATACCACAACACAGAAATATACAACACAGAACTCTACCATCACACAGAAATATACAACACTGAAATATAGAACTACACAGAAATATACAACACATAAATATAGGGGGAGAAATTCAGTATCGCCCCATTTGGGGCGCAATTATCGGCCGGGCGCAAAGATTAGCGCCTGGCGTTAATTATCGCCACCGACTGCAAACTTGACTTTTATCGCCCCTGGAGGTGATTGGAGCACTAAATCAGGAGCTTCACACCTGCCTTAAGGCGCAAAGGCCGATGAGCGAGGCGCTACCTCAGAGCGCTGGCGAAGCTCATGTGATGTCAGTCAGCAATGGAACACACACACAATGGCACCGGTCAGTTCTTAAAGGGGATGGTTGATCTTGCTTTCCATCCACATCCTGCTCATTGCAGCCTTGAATCCCGGCCTGGAGAGACCTGCACATCAAATCTGCTGGAAAGAACAATGGAGAGTACCAGGGAAAGAGCTTAGAGTGCAGCCCCAACAGTCTCTTCTAAATCGATACAAGGAATGGCAAATCAAAATGAACCTGCAAAGTGCTACTCAGTACCCAAAACTCCTTCACACAGCATTGAATCTCTCCAGAAGTCTCTCTCTCTCTCTCAGAATGCGTGGTTGAAAAATGGCACCAACGATAAAAGGCAGGAAGCGGTCGCCTTTAAATAGTGCTCCCCCAGTCACTTCATGACTGCAAAACGCTCCCCTCAACCTGTCGTTGCTAGCGTCAGGCGGTAAGGCAGGGGGCGACACTCAATATCTGCTCCGGGACGATACCGGGGCGTTGCGCACTCGACTGACGTCATGATCTGCCGGCGCAGGAGATCGTGGCAGTAGTGTTTAGCGCCGCCGCAAAATGTCTAGTTAATTTCACGAGGGGAGCAAACATCGCCGCGCCTGGGCGCTAGATGCTTTGCGCCCCATTAGCGCACTCTTAAGGTGCTAACGGGAGGCGCAACCAACTGCATTTTCCCCCCATACAATGCAGAAATATACCACAACACAAAAATATACAACAACACAGAAATGTACAACAACACAGAAATATATAACAACACAGAAATATACAGGAACACAGAAATATACCACAACACAGAACTATACAACAACACAGAAATATACCACAACACAGAAATGAACAACAACACAGAAATATACCACAACACAGAAATATACCACAACACAGAACTATTCAACAAGACTGAAATATAGCACAACACAGAAATATACAACAACACAAAAATATACCACCTCTCCACACTTGCACCAATGACTCACCTCCACAGCGGATTTTCGATCCCTCTCACCCCCGCAGACCCACTGCTCGCCTCGTTGACCCTGGCGGGGTTTCCCGACATTGGGAAGCCTGCACTTGCAGGGGTAAAATGGTGTTAAGCCTCTCAACTGCCTGTTAACTACCTGTTAACAGGCAGTTAATTGTCTGTAATCCCCTTCCCGCCTCGAGAAGACGGATCCATGCGTGAATCGGGGACCCACCTCCCGAGAAGATGTCATGGAGGCGGGTTGTGAGCGGGGTTGGGACCCGCTCCCAATTTCTGCCATTTTCCTGGCAATCCCGCCTCCATATCGGCCTCCCCAGGGCTGGGAAATTCCCCCCGAAGAATTATACCACAACAGAGAAAGATACAGCAACACAGAAATATACAACAAGACTGAAATATACCACAAAACAGAAATATACAACACAGAAATATACCACAACACAGAAATATACAACACAGAAATATACAACACAGAAATATACCACAACACAGAAATGTACAAAACAGAAATATACAACACAGAAATATACCACAACACAGAAATGTACTACACAGAAATATACAAGACTGAAATATACCACAACACAGAAATATACAACACAGAAATATACCACAACACAGAACTATACAACAACACAGAAATATTCCACAACACAGAAATGAACAACAACACAGAAATATACCACAACACAGAAATATACCACAACACAGAACTATTCAACAAGACTGAAATATAGCACAACACAGAAATATACAACAACACAAAAATATACCACCTCTCCACACTTGCACCAATGACTCACCTCCACAGCGGATTTTCGATCCCTCTCACCCCCGCAGACCCACTGCTCGCCTCGTTGACCCTGGCGGGGTTTCCCGACATCGGGAAGCCTGCACTTGCAGGGGTAAAATGGTGTTAAGCCTCTCAACTGCCTGTTAACTACCTGTTAACAGGCAGTTAATTGTCTGTAATCCCCTTCCCGCCTCGAGAAGACGGATCCATGCGTGAATCGGGGACCCACCTCCCGAGAAGATGTCATGGAGGCGGGTTGTGAGCGGGGTTGGGACCCGCTCCCAATTTCTGCCATTTTCCTGGCAATCCCGCCTCCATATCGGCCTCCCCAGGGCTGGGAAATTCCCCCCAAAGAAATATACCACAACAGAGAAAGATACAGCAACACAGAAATATACAACAAGACTGAAATATACCACAAAACAGAAATATACAACACAGAAATATACCACAACACAGAAATATACAACAACACAGAAATATACAACAACAAAGAAATATACAACAACACTGAAATATACCACAACACAGAAATATATAACACAGAAATATACCACAACACAGAAATGTACAACACAGAAATATACAACACAGAAATATACCACAACACAGAAATATACTACAACACAGAAATATACAACACAGAAATGTACAACACAGAAATGTACAACACAGAAATATACAACAAGACTGAAATATACCACAACACAGAAATATACAACACAGAAATATACCACAACACAGAAATATACAACAACACAGAAATATACAACAACAAAGAAATATACAACAATACTGAAATATACCACAACACAGAAATGTACAACAACACAGAAATATACAACAACACAGAAATATGCAACACAGAAATTTACAACAACACAGAAATATTAAACAACACCGAAATATACAACACTGGAATATGCCTGAAACCAGAGGTATATAACAACACAGAAAAATGCAACAATGCTGAAATATACAACAACACTAAAATATACAACACAGAAATATACCACAACACAGAAATATACAACACAGAACACTACCATCACACAGAAATATACAACACAGAAATATAGAACTACACAGAAATATACAACACAGAAATATACAATGCAGAAATATACCACAACACAGAAATATACCACAACACAGAACTATTCAACAAGACTGAAATATAGCACAACACAGAAATATACAACAACACAAAAATATACCACCTCTCCACACTTGCACCAATGACTCACCTCCACAGCGGATTTTCGATCCCTCTCACCCCCGCAGACCCACTGCTCGCCTCGTTGACCCTGGCGGGGTTTCCCGACATCGGGAAGCCTGCACTTGCAGGGGTAAAATGGTGTTAAGCCTCTCAACTGCCTGTTAACTACCTGTTAACAGGCAGTTAATTGTCTGTAATCCCCTTCCCGCCTCGAGAAGACGGATCCATGCGTGAATCGGGGACCCACCTCCCGAGAAGATGTCATGGAGGCGGGTTGTGAGCGGGGTTGGGACCCGCTCCCAATTTCTGCCATTTTCCTGGCAATCCCGCCTCCATATCGGCCTCCCCAGGGCTGGGAAATTCCCCCCAAAGAAATATACCACAACAGAGAAAGATACAGCAACACAGAAATATACAACAAGACTGAAATATACCACAAAACAGAAATATACAACACAGAAATATACCACAACACAGAAATATACAACAACACAGAAATATACAACAACAAAGAAATATACAACAACACTGAAATATACCACAACACAGAAATATATAACACAGAAATATACCACAACACAGAAATGTACAACACAGAAATATACAACACAGAAATATACCACAACACAGAAATATACTACAACACAGAAATATACAACACAGAAATGTACAACACAGAAATGTACAACACAGAAATATACAACAAGACTGAAATATACCACAACACAGAAATATACAACACAGAAATATACCACAACACAGAAATATACAACAACACAGAAATATACAACAACAAAGAAATATACAACAATACTGAAATATACCACAACACAGAAATGTACAACAACACAGAAATATACAACAACACAGAAATATGCAACACAGAAATTTACAACAACACAGAAATATTAAACAACACCGAAATATACAACACTGGAATATGCCTGAAACCAGAGGTATATAACAACACAGAAAAATGCAACAATGCTGAAATATACAACAACACTAAAATATACAACACAGAAATATACCACAACACAGAAATATACAACACAGAACACTACCATCACACAGAAATATACAACACAGAAATATAGAACTACACAGAAATATACAACACAGAAATATACAATGCAGAAATATACCACAACACAGAAATATACCACAACACAGAACTATTCAACAAGACTGAAATATAGCACAACACAGAAATATACAACAACACAAAAATATACCACCTCTCCACACTTGCACCAATGACTCACCTCCACAGCGGATTTTCGATCCCTCTCACCCCCGCAGACCCACTGCTCGCCTCGTTGACCCTGGCGGGGTTTCCCGACATCGGGAAGCCTGCACTTGCAGGGGTAAAATGGTGTTAAGCCTCTCAACTGCCTGTTAACTACCTGTTAACAGGCAGTTAATTGTCTGTAATCCCCTTCCCGCCTCGAGAAGACGGATCCATGCGTGAATCGGGGACCCACCTCCCGAGAAGATGTCATGGAGGCGGGTTGTGAGCGGGGTTGGGACCCGCTCCCAATTTCTGCCATTTTCCTGGCAATCCCGCCTCCATATCGGCCTCCCCAGGGCTGGGAAATTCCCCCCAAAGAAATATACCACAACAGAGAAAGATACAGCAACACAGAAATATACAACAAGACTGAAATATACCACAAAACAGAAATATACAACACAGAAATATACCACAACACAGAAATATACAACAACACAGAAATATACAACAACAAAGAAATATACAACAACACTGAAATATACCACAACACAGAAATATATAACACAGAAATATACCACAACACAGAAATGTACAACACAGAAATATACAACACAGAAATATACCACAACACAGAAATATACTACAACACAGAAATATACAACACAGAAATGTACAACACAGAAATGTACAACACAGAAATATACAACAAGACTGAAATATACCACAACACAGAAATATACAACACAGAAATATACCACAACACAGAAATATACAACAACACAGAAATATACAACAACAAAGAAATATACAACAATACTGAAATATACCACAACACAGAAATGTACAACAACACAGAAATATACAACAACACAGAAATATGCAACACAGAAATTTACAACAACACAGAAATATTAAACAACACCGAAATATACAACACTGGAATATGCCTGAAACCAGAGGTATATAACAACACAGAAAAATGCAACAATGCTGAAATATACAACAACACTAAAATATACAACACAGAAATATACCACAACACAGAAATATACAACACAGAACACTACCATCACACAGAAATATACAACACAGAAATATAGAACTACACAGAAATATACAACACAGAAATATACAATGCAGAAATATACCACAACACAGAAATATACCACAACACAGAACTATTCAACAAGACTGAAATATAGCACAACACAGAAATATACAACAACACAAAAATATACCACCTCTCCACACTTGCACCAATGACTCACCTCCACAGCGGATTTTCGATCCCTCTCACCCCCGCAGACCCACTGCTCGCCTCGTTGACCCTGGCGGGGTTTCCCGACATCGGGAAGCCTGCACTTGCAGGGGTAAAATGGTGTTAAGCCTCTCAACTGCCTGTTAACTACCTGTTAACAGGCAGTTAATTGTCTGTAATCCCCTTCCCGCCTCGAGAAGACGGATCCATGCGTGAATCGGGGACCCACCTCCCGAGAAGATGTCATGGAGGCGGGTTGTGAGCGGGGTTGGGACCCGCTCCCAATTTCTGCCATTTTCCTGGCAATCCCGCCTCCATATCGGCCTCCCCAGGGCTGGGAAATTCCCCCCAAAGAAATATACCACAACAGAGAAAGATACAGCAACACAGAAATATACAACAAGACTGAAATATACCACAAAACAGAAATATACAACACAGAAATATACCACAACACAGAAATATACAACAACACAGAAATATACAACAACAAAGAAATATACAACAACACTGAAATATACCACAACACAGAAATATATAACACAGAAATATACCACAACACAGAAATGTACAACACAGAAATATACAACACAGAAATATACCACAACACAGAAATATACTACAACACAGAAATATACAACACAGAAATGTACAACACAGAAATGTACAACACAGAAATATACAACAAGACTGAAATATACCACAACACAGAAATATACAACACAGAAATATACCACAACACAGAAATATACAACAACACAGAAATATACAACAACAAAGAAATATACAACAATACTGAAATATACCACAACACAGAAATGTACAACAACACAGAAATATACAACAACACAGAAATATGCAACACAGAAATTTACAACAACACAGAAATATTAAACAACACCGAAATATACAACACTGGAATATGCCTGAAACCAGAGGTATATAACAACACAGAAAAATGCAACAATGCTGAAATATACAACAACACTAAAATATACAACACAGAAATATACCACAACACAGAAATATACAACACAGAACACTACCATCACACAGAAATATACAACACAGAAATATAGAACTACACAGAAATATACAACACAGAAATATACAATGCAGAAATATACCACAACACAGAAATATACAACAACACAGAAATATACAACACAGAAATACAACATGGAAATATTCAACACAGAAATATACCACAACACAAAAATATACAACAACACAGTAATGTACAACAACACAGAAATATATAACAACACAGAAATATACAACAACACAGAAATGTACAACAACACAGAAATATATAACAACACAGAAATATACCACAACACAGAAATATACAACAACGCAGAAATATACAACAACACTGAAATATACAACACAGAAATATACCACAACACAGAAATATACAACACAGAAATATACATCACAGAAATATACAATATAACAGAAACATTCAACACAGAAATATACAGCACAGAAATATACAACAGAGAAATATACAACATAGAAATATACCACAAAACAGAAATATACAACAACACAGAAATTACCACAACACAGAAATATACATCACAGAAATATACAACACATTAATATACCAACACACAGAAATATACAGCAACACAGAAATATGCAACAACACAGAAATATACAAGAACACAGAAATATACAACACAGAAATATACAACACAGAAATATACAACACAGAAATATACATCACAGAAATATACAATATAACAGAAACATTCAACACAGAAATATACAGCACAGAAATATACAACAGAGAAATATACAACATAGAAATATACCACAAAACAGAAATATACAACAACACAGAAATTACCACAACACAGAAATATACATCACAGAAATATACAACACATTAATATACCAACACACAGAAATATACAGCAACACAGAAATATGCAACAACACAGAAATATACAAGAACACAGAAATATACAACACAGAAATATACAACACAGAAATATTCAGCAACACCGAAATGTATCAGAACACAGAAATATACAATGCAGAAATATACCACAACACAGAAATATACAGCAACAAAGAAATGAACACCACAGAAATATACCACAACACAAAAATATACAACAACACAGAAATGTACAACAACACAGAAATATATAACAACACAGATATATACAAGAACACAGAAATGTACCGCAACACTGAAATATACAACACAGAAATATAAAACAAAGAAATATACAACACAGAAATATACCACAACACAGAAAAATACAACAACACAGAAATATATCACAACACAGAAATATACAACAAGGCTGAAATATACAACAACACAGAAATATACAACAACACAGAAATATACCACAACACAGAAATAAACAACACAGAAATATACCACACCACAACACAGAAATATTCCACACAGGCATGTACCACAACACAGAAATATACAACAACACAGAAATATACCACAACACAGAAATATACAACACAGAAATATACAACAAAGAAATATACAACACAGAAATATACCACAACACAGAAATATACAACAATGCAGAAATATACAACAACACTGAAATATACAACACAGAAATATACCACAACACAGAAATATACAACACAGAACTCTACCATCACACAGAAATATACAACACTGAAATATAGAACTACACAGAAATATACAACACATAAATATAGGGGGAGAAATTCAGTATCGCCCCATTTGGGGCGCAATTATCGGCCGGGCGCAAAGATTAGCGCCTGGCGTTAATTATCGCCACCGACTGCAAACTTGACTTTTATCGCCCCTGGAGGTGATTGGAGCACTAAATCAGGAGCTTCACACCTGCCTTAAGGCGCAAAGGCCGATGAGCGAGGCGCTACCTCAGAGCGCTGGCGAAGCTCATGTGATGTCAGTCAGCAATGGAACACACACACAATGGCACCGGTCAGTTCTTAAAGGGGATGGTTGATCTTGCTTTCCATCCACATCCTGCTCATTGCAGCCTTGAATCCCGGCCTGGAGAGACCTGCACATCAAATCTGCTGGAAAGAACAATGGAGAGTACCAGGGAAAGAGCTTAGAGTGCAGCCCCAACAGTCTCTTCTAAATCGATACAAGGAATGGCAAATCAAAATGAACCTGCAAAGTGCTACTCAGTACCCAAAACTCCTTCACACAGCATTGAATCTCTCCAGAAGTCTCTCTCTCTCTCTCAGAATGCGTGGTTGAAAAATGGCACCAACGATAAAAGGCAGGAAGCGGTCGCCTTTAAATAGTGCTCCCCCAGTCACTTCATGACTGCAAAACGCTCCCCTCAACCTGTCGTTGCTAGCGTCAGGCGGTAAGGCAGGGGGCGACACTCAATATCTGCTCCGGGACGATACCGGGGCGTTGCGCACTCGACTGACGTCATGATCTGCCGGCGCAGGAGATCGTGGCAGTAGTGTTTAGCGCCGCCGCAAAATGTCTAGTTAATTTCACGAGGGGAGCAAACATCGCCGCGCCTGGGCGCTAGATGCTTTGCGCCCCATTAGCGCCCTCTTAAGGTGCTAACGGGAGGCGCAACCAACTGAATTTTCCCCCCATACAATGCAGAAATATACCACAACACAAAAATATACAACAACACAGAAATGTACAACAACACAGAAATATATAACAACACAGAAATATACAGGAACACAGAAATATACCACAACACAGAAATATACCACAACACAGAAATGAACAACAACACAGAAATATACCACAACACAGAAATATACCACAACACAGAACTATTCAACAAGACTGAAATATAGCACAACACAGAAATATACAACAACACAAAAATATACCACCTCTCCACACTTGCACCCATGACTCACCTCCACAGCGGATTTTCGATCCCTCTCACCCCCGCAGACCCACTGCTCGCCTCGTTGACCCTGGCGGGGTTTCCCGACATCGGGAAGCCTGCACTTGCAGGGGTAAAATGGTGTTAAGCCTCTCAACTGCCTGTTAACTACCTGTTAACAGGCAGTTAATTGTCTGTAATCCCCTTCCCGCCTCGAGAAGATGGATCCATGCGTGAATCGGGGACCCGCCTCCCGAGAAGATGTCATGGAGGCGGGCTGTGAGCGGGGTTGGTACCCGCTCCCAATTTCTGCCATTTTCCTGGCAATCCCGCCTCCATATCGGCCTCCCCAGGGCTGGGAAATTCCCCCCGAAGAATTATACCACAACAGAGAAAGATACAGCAACACAGAAATATACAACAAGACTGAAATATACCACAAAACAGAAATATACAACACAGAAATATACCACAACACAGAAATATACAACACAGAAATATACAACACAGAAATATACCACAACACAGAAATGTACAAAACAGAAATATACAACACAGAAATATACCACAACACAGAAATGTACTACACAGAAATATACAAGACTGAAATATACCACAACACAGAAATATACAACACAGAAATATACCACAACACAGAACTATACAACAACACAGAAATATACCACAACACAGAAATGAACAACAACACAGAAATATACCACAACACAGAAATATACCACAACACAGAACTATTCAACAAGACTGAAATATAGCACAACACAGAAATATACAACAACACAAAAATATACCACCTCTCCACACTTGCACCAATGACTCACCTCCACAGCGGATTTTCGATCCCTCTCACCCCCGCAGACCCACTGCTCGCCTCGTTGACCCTGGCGGGGTTTCCCGACATCGGGAAGCCTGCACTTGCAGGGGTAAAATGGTGTTAAGCCTCTCAACTGCCTGTTAACTACCTGTTAACAGGCAGTTAATTGTCTGTAATCCCCTTCCCGCCTCGAGAAGACGGATCCATGCGTGAATCGGGGACCCACCTCCCGAGAAGATGTCATGGAGGCGGGTTGTGAGCGGGGTTGGGACCCGCTCCCAATTTCTGCCATTTTCCTGGCAATCCCGCCTCCATATCGGCCTCCCCAGGGCTGGGAAATTCCCCCCGAAGAATTATACCACAACAGAGAAAGATACAGCAACACAGAAATATACAACAAGACTGAAATATACCACAAAACAGAAATATACAACACAGAAATATACCACAACACAGAAATATACAACACAGAAATATACAACACAGAAATATACCACAACACAGAAATGTACAAAACAGAAATATACAACACAGAAATATACCACAACACAGAAATGTACTACACAGAAATATACAAGACTGAAATATACCACAACACAGAAATATACAACACAGAAATATACCACAACACAGAACTATACAACAACACAGAAATATACCACAACACAGAAATGAACAACAACACAGAAATATACCACAACACAGAAATATACCACAACACAGAACTATTCAACAAGACTGAAATATAGCACAACACAGAAATATACAACAACACAAAAATATACCACCTCTCCACACTTGCACCAATGACTCACCTCCACAGCGGATTTTCGATCCCTCTCACCCCCGCAGACCCACTGCTCGCCTCGTTGACCCTGGCGGGGTTTCCCGACATCGGGAAGCCTGCACTTGCAGGGGTAAAATGGTGTTAAGCCTCTCAACTGCCTGTTAACTACCTGTTAACAGGCAGTTAATTGTCTGTAATCCCCTTCCCGCCTCGAGAAGACGGATCCATGCGTGAATCGGGGACCCACCTCCCGAGAAGATGTCATGGAGGCGGGTTGTGAGCGGGGTTGGGACCCGCTCCCAATTTCTGCCATTTTCCTGGCAATCCCGCCTCCATATCGGCCTCCCCAGGGCTGGGAAATTCCCCCCAAAGAAATATACCACAACAGAGAAAGATACAGCAACACAGAAATATACAACAAGACTGAAATATACCACAAAACAGAAATATACAACACAGAAATATACCACAACACAGAAATATACAACAACACAGAAATATACAACAACAAAGAAATATACAACAACACTGAAATATACCACAACACAGAAATATATAACACAGAAATATACCACAACACAGAAATGTACAACACAGAAATATACAACACAGAAATATACCACAACACAGAAATATACTACAACACAGAAATATACAACACAGAAATGTACAACACAGAAATGTACAACACAGAAATATACAACAAGACTGAAATATACCACAACACAGAAATATACAACACAGAAATATACCACAACACAGAAATATACAACAACACAGAAATATACAACAACAAAGAAATATACAACAATACTGAAATATACCACAACACAGAAATGTACAACAACACAGAAATATACAACAACACAGAAATATGCAACACAGAAATTTACAACAACACAGAAATATTAAACAACACCGAAATATACAACACTGGAATATGCCTGAAACCAGAGGTATATAACAACACAGAAAAATGCAACAATGCTGAAATATACAACAACACTAAAATATACAACACAGAAATATACCACAACACAGAAATATACAACACAGAACACTACCATCATAGAAATATACAACACAGAAATATAGAACTACACAGAAATATACAACACAGAAATATACAATGCAGAAATATACCACAACACAGAAATATACAGCAACACAGAAATATGCAACAACACAGAAATATACAAGAACACAGAAATATACAACACAGAAATATACAACACAGAAATATACAACACAGAAATATACATCACAGAAATATACAATATAACAGAAACATTCAACACAGAAATATACAGCACAGAAATATACAACAGAGAAATATACAACATAGAAATATACCACAAAACAGAAATATACAACAACACAGAAATTACCACAACACAGAAATATACATCACGGAAATATACAACACATTAATATACCAACACACAGAAATATACAGCAACACAGAAATATGCAACAACACAGAAATATACAAGAACACAGAAATATACAACACAGAAATATACAACACAGAAATATTCAGCAACACAGAAATGTATCAGAACACAGAAATATACAATGCAGAAATATACCACAACACAGAAATATACAGCAACAAAGAAATGAACACCACAGAAATATACCACAACACAAAAATATACAACAACACAGAAATGTACAACAACACAGAAATATATAACAACACAGATATATACAAGAACACAGAAATGTACCGCAACACTGAAATATACAACACAGAAATATAAAACAAAGAAATATACAACACAGAAATATACCACAACACAGAAAAATACAACAACACAGAAATATATCACAACACAGAAATATACAACAAGGCTGAAATATACAACAACACAGAAATATACAACAACACAGAAATATACCACAACACAGAAATAAACAACACAGAAATATACCACACCACAACACAGAAATATTCCACACAGGCATGTACCACAACACAGAAATATACAACAACACAGAAATATACCACAACACAGAAATATACAACACAGAAATATACAACAAAGAAATATACAACACAGAAATATACCACAACACAGAAATATACAACAACGCAGAAATATACAACAACACTGAAATATACAACACAGAAATATACCACAACACAGAAATATACAACACAGAAATATACATCACAGAAATATACAATATAACAGAAACATTCAACACAGAAATATACAGCACAGAAATATACAACAGAGAAATATACAACATAGAAATATACCACAAAACAGAAATATACAACAACACAGAAATTACCACAACACAGAAATATACATCACAGAAATATACAACACATTAATATACCAACACACAGAAATATACAGCAACACAGAAATATGCAACAACACAGAAATATACAAGAACACAGAAATATACAACACAGAAATATACAACACAGAAATATACAACACAGAAATATACATCACAGAAATATACAATATAACAGAAACATTCAACACAGAAATATACAGCACAGAAATATACAACAGAGAAATATACAACGTAGAAATATACCACAAAACAGAAATATACAACAACACAGAAATTACCACAACACAGAAATATACATCACAGAAATATACAACACATTAATATACCAACACACAGAAATATACAGCAACACAGAAATATGCAACAACACAGAAATATACAACAACACAAAAATATACCACCTCTCCACACTTGCACCCATGACTCACCTCCACAGCGGATTTTCGATCCCTCTCACCCCCGCAGACCCACTGCTCGCCTCGTTGACCCTGGCGGGGTTTCCCGACATCGGGAAGCCTGCACTTGCAGGGGTAAAATGGTGTTAAGCCTCTCAACTGCCTGTTAACTACCTGTTAACAGGCAGTTAATTGTCTGTAATCCCCTTCCCGCCTCGAGAAGACGGATCCATGCGTGAATCGGGGACCTGCCTCCCGAGAAGATGTCATGGAGGCGGGTTGTGAGCGGGGTTGGGACCCGCTCCCAATTTCTGCCATTTTCCTGGCAATCCCGCCTCCATATCGGCCTCCCCAGGGCTGGGAAATTCCCCCCAAAGAAATATACCACAACAGAGAAAGATACAGCAACACAGAAATATACAACAAGACTGAAATATACCACAAAACAGAAATATACAACACAGAAATATACCACAACACAGAAATATACAACAACACAGAAATATACAACAACAAAGAAATATACAACAACACTGAAATATACCACAACACAGAAATATATAACACAGAAATATACCACAACACAGAAATGTACAACACAGAAATATACAACACAGAAATATACCACAACACAGAAATATACTACAACACGAAATATACAACACAGAAATGTACAACACAGAAATGTACAACACAGAAATATACAACAAGACTGAAATATACCACAACACAGAAATATACAACACAGAAATATACCACAACACAGAAATATACAACAACACAGAAATATACAACAACAAAGAAATATACAACAATACTGAAATATACCACAACACAGAAATGTACAACAACACAGAAATATACAACAACACAGAAATATGCAACACAGAAATTTACAACAACACAGAAATATTAAACAACACCGAAATATACAACACTGGAATTTGCCTGAAACCAGAGGTATATAACAACACAGAAAAATGCAACAATGCTGAAATATACAACAACACTAAAATATACAACACAGAAATATAGAACTACACAGAAATATACAACACAGAAATATACAATGCAGAAATATACCACAACACAGAAATATACAACAACACAGAAATATACAACACAGAAATACAACATGGAAATATTCAACACAGAAATATACCACAACACAAAAATATACAACAACACAGTAATGTACAACAACACAGAAATATATAACAACACAGAAATATACAACAACACAGAAATGTACAACAACACAGAAATATATAACAACACAGAAATATACCACAACACAGAAATATACAACAACGCAGAAATATACAACAACACTGAAATATACAACACAGAAATATACCACAACATAGAAATATACAACACAGAAATATACATCACAGAAATATACAATATAACAGAAACATTCAACACAGAAATATACAGCACAGAAATATACAACAGAGAAATATACAACACATTAATATACCAACACACAGAAATATACAGCAACACAGAAATATGCAACAACACAGAAATATACAAGAACACAGAAATATACAACACAGAAATATACAACACAGAAATATACAACACAGAAATATACAACACAGAAATATACATCACAGAAATATACAATATAACAGAAACATTCAACACAGAAATATACAGCACAGAAATATACAACAGAGAAATATACAACATAGAAATATACCACAAAACAGAAATATACAACAACACAGAAATTACCACAACACAGAAATATACATCACAGAAATATACAACACATTAATATACCAACACACAGAAATATACAGCAACACAGAAATATGCAACAACACAGAAATATACAAGAACACAGAAATATACAAAACAGAAATATACAACACAGAAATATTCAGCAACACAGAAATGTATCAGAACACAGAAATATACAATGCAGAAATATACCACAACACAGAAATATACAGCAACAAAGAAATGAACACCACAGAAATATACCACAACACAAAAATATACAACAACACAGAAATGTACAACAACACAGAAATATATAACAACACAGATATATACAAGAACACAGAAATGTACCGCAACACTGAAATATACAACACAGAAATATAAAACAAAGAAATATACAACACAGAAATATACCACAACACAGAAAAATACAACAACACAGAAATATATCACAACACAGAAATATACAACAAGGCTGAAATATACAACAACACAGAAATATACAACAACACAGAAATATACCACAACACAGAAATAAACAACACAGAAATATACCACACCACAACACAGAAATATTCCACACAGGCATGTACCACAACACTGAAATATACAACACAGAAATATACCACAACACAGAAATATACAACACAGAAATATACATCACAGAAATATACAATATAACAGAAACATTCAACACAGAAATATACAGCACAGAAATATACAACAGAGAAATATACAACATAGAAATATACCACAAAACAGAAATATACAACAACACAGAAATTACCACAACACAGAAATATACATCACAGAAATATACAACACATTAATATACCAACACACAGAAATATACAGCAACACAGAAATATGCAACAACACAGAAATATACAAGAACACAGAAATATACAACACAGAAATATACAACACAGAAATATACAACACAGAAATATACATCACAGAAATATACAATATAACAGAAACATTCAACACAGAAATATACAGCACAGAAATATACAACAGAGAAATATACAACATAGAAATATACCACAAAACAGAAATATACAACAACACAGAAATTACCACAACACAGAAATATACATCACAGAAATATACAACACATTAATATACCAACACACAGAAATATACAGCAACACAGAAATATGCAACAACACAGAAATATACAAGAACACAGAAATATACAACACAGAAATATACAACACAGAAATATTCAGCAACACAGAAATGTATCAGAACACAGAAATATACAATGCAGAAATATACCACAACACAGAAATATACAGCAACAAAGAAATGAACACCACAGAAATATACCACAACACAAAAATATACAACAACACAGAAATGTACAACAACACAGAAATATATAACAACACAGATATATACAAGAACACAGAAATGTACCGCAACACTGAAATATACAACACAGAAATATAAAACAAAGAAATATACAACACAGAAATATACCACAACACAGAAAAATACAACAACACAGAAATATATCACAACACAGAAATATACAACAAGGCTGAAATATACAACAACACAGAAATATACAACAACACAGAAATATACCACAACACAGAAATAAACAACACAGAAATATACCACACCACAACACAGAAATATTCCACACAGGCATGTACCACAACACAGAAATATACAACAACACAGAAATATACCACAACACAGAAATATACAACACAGAAATATACAACAAAGAAATATACAACACAGAAATATACCACAACACAGAAATATACAACAATGCAGAAATATACAACAACACTGAAATATACAACACAGAAATATACCACAACACAGAAATATACAACACAGAACTCTACCATCACACAGAAATATACAACACTGAAATATAGAACTACACAGAAATATACAACACATAAATATAGGGGGAGAAATTCAGTATCGCCCCATTTGGGGCGCAATTATCGGCCGGGCGCAAAGATTAGCGCCTGGCGTTAATTATCGCCACCGACTGCAAACTTGACTTTTATCGCCCCTGGAGGTGATTGGAGCACTAAATCAGGAGCTTCACACCTGCCTTAAGGCGCAAAGGCCGATGAGCGAGGCGCTACCTCAGAGCGCTGGCGAAGCTCATGTGATGTCAGTCAGCAATGGAACACACACACAATGGCACCGGTCAGTTCTTAAAGGGGATGGTTGATCTTGCTTTCCATCCACATCCTGCTCATTGCAGCCTTGAATCCCGGCCTGGAGAGACCTGCACATCAAATCTGCTGGAAAGAACAATGGAGAGTACCAGGGAAAGAGCTTAGAGTGCAGCCCCAACAGTCTCTTCTAAATCGATACAAGGAATGGCAAATCAAAATGAACCTGCAAAGTGCTACTCAGTACCCAAAACTCCTTCACACAGCATTGAATCTCTCCAGAAGTCTCTCTCTCTCTCTCAGAATGCGTGGTTGAAAAATGGCACCAACGATAAAAGGCAGGAAGCGGTCGCCTTTAAATAGTGCTCCCCCAGTCACTTCATGACTGCAAAACGCTCCCCTCAACCTGTCGTTGCTAGCGTCAGGCGGTAAGGCAGGGGGCGACACTCAATATCTGCTCCGGGACGATACCGGGGCGTTGCGCACTCGACTGACGTCATGATCTGCCGGCGCAGGAGATCGTGGCAGTAGTGTTTAGCGCCGCCGCAAAATGTCTAGTTAATTTCACGAGGGGAGCAAACATCGCCGCGCCTGGGCGCTAGATGCTTTGCGCCCCATTAGCGCCCTCTTAAGGTGCTAACGGGAGGCGCAACCAACTGAATTTTCCCCCCATACAATGCAGAAATATACCACAACACAAAAATATACAACAACACAGAAATGTACAACAACACAGAAATATATAACAACACAGAAATATACAGGAACACAGAAATATACCACAACACAGAAATATACCACAACACAGAAATGAACAACAACACAGAAATATACCACAACACAGAAATATACCACAACACAGAACTATTCAACAAGACTGAAATATAGCACAACACAGAAATATACAACAACACAAAAATATACCACCTCTCCACACTTGCACCCATGACTCACCTCCACAGCGGATTTTCGATCCCTCTCACCCCCGCAGACCCACTGCTCGCCTCGTTGACCCTGGCGGGGTTTCCCGACATCGGGAAGCCTGCACTTGCAGGGGTAAAATGGTGTTAAGCCTCTCAACTGCCTGTTAACTACCTGTTAACAGGCAGTTAATTGTCTGTAATCCCCTTCCCGCCTCGAGAAGATGGATCCATGCGTGAATCGGGGACCCGCCTCCCGAGAAGATGTCATGGAGGCGGGCTGTGAGCGGGGTTGGTACCCGCTCCCAATTTCTGCCATTTTCCTGGCAATCCCGCCTCCATATCGGCCTCCCCAGGGCTGGGAAATTCCCCCCGAAGAATTATACCACAACAGAGAAAGATACAGCAACACAGAAATATACAACAAGACTGAAATATACCACAAAACAGAAATATACAACACAGAAATATACCACAACACAGAAATATACAACACAGAAATATACAACACAGAAATATACCACAACACAGAAATGTACAAAACAGAAATATACAACACAGAAATATACCACAACACAGAAATGTACTACACAGAA
Organism: Squalus acanthias; assembly: GCA_030390025.1. NCBI lineage: Eukaryota > Metazoa > Chordata > Chondrichthyes > Squaliformes > Squalidae > Squalus > Squalus acanthias. The sequence continues at coordinate 29,918,955 of CM059433.1, forward strand.
ATATACAAGACTGAAATATACCACAACACAGAAATATACAACACAGAAATATACCACAACACAGAACTATACAACAACACAGAAATATACCACAACACAGAAATGAACAACAACACAGAAATATACCACAACACAGAAATATACCACAACACAGAACTATTCAACAAGACTGAAATATAGCACAACACAGAAATATACAACAACACAAAAATATACCACCTCTCCACACTTGCACCAATGACTCACCTCCACAGCGGATTTTCGATCCCTCTCACCCCCGCAGACCCACTGCTCGCCTCGTTGACCCTGGCGGGGTTTCCCGACATCGGGAAGCCTGCACTTGCAGGGGTAAAATGGTGTTAAGCCTCTCAACTGCCTGTTAACTACCTGTTAACAGGCAGTTAATTGTCTGTAATCCCCTTCCCGCCTCGAGAAGACGGATCCATGCGTGAATCGGGGACCCACCTCCCGAGAAGATGTCATGGAGGCGGGTTGTGAGCGGGGTTGGGACCCGCTCCCAATTTCTGCCATTTTCCTGGCAATCCCGCCTCCATATCGGCCTCCCCAGGGCTGGGAAATTCCCCCCGAAGAATTATACCACAACAGAGAAAGATACAGCAACACAGAAATATACAACAAGACTGAAATATACCACAAAACAGAAATATACAACACAGAAATATACCACAACACAGAAATATACAACACAGAAATATACAACACAGAAATATACCACAACACAGAAATGTACAAAACAGAAATATACAACACAGAAATATACCACAACACAGAAATGTACTACACAGAAATATACAAGACTGAAATATACCACAACACAGAAATATACAACACAGAAATATACCACAACACAGAACTATACAACAACACAGAAATATACCACAACACAGAAATGAACAACAACACAGAAATATACCACAACACAGAAATATACCACAACACAGAACTATTCAACAAGACTGAAATATAGCACAACACAGAAATATACAACAACACAAAAATATACCACCTCTCCACACTTGCACCAATGACTCACCTCCACAGCGGATTTTCGATCCCTCTCACCCCCGCAGACCCACTGCTCGCCTCGTTGACCCTGGCGGGGTTTCCCGACATCGGGAAGCCTGCACTTGCAGGGGTAAAATGGTGTTAAGCCTCTCAACTGCCTGTTAACTACCTGTTAACAGGCAGTTAATTGTCTGTAATCCCCTTCCCGCCTCGAGAAGACGGATCCATGCGTGAATCGGGGACCCACCTCCCGAGAAGATGTCATGGAGGCGGGTTGTGAGCGGGGTTGGGACCCGCTCCCAATTTCTGCCATTTTCCTGGCAATCCCGCCTCCATATCGGCCTCCCCAGGGCTGGGAAATTCCCCCCAAAGAAATATACCACAACAGAGAAAGATACAGCAACACAGAAATATACAACAAGACTGAAATATACCACAAAACAGAAATATACAACACAGAAATATACCACAACACAGAAATATACAACAACACAGAAATATACAACAACAAAGAAATATACAACAACACTGAAATATACCACAACACAGAAATATATAACACAGAAATATACCACAACACAGAAATGTACAACACAGAAATATACAACACAGAAATATACCACAACACAGAAATATACTACAACACAGAAATATACAACACAGAAATGTACAACACAGAAATGTACAACACAGAAATATACAACAAGACTGAAATATACCACAACACAGAAATATACAACACAGAAATATACCACAACACAGAAATATACAACAACACAGAAATATACAACAACAAAGAAATATACAACAATACTGAAATATACCACAACACAGAAATGTACAACAACACAGAAATATACAACAACACAGAAATATGCAACACAGAAATTTACAACAACACAGAAATATTAAACAACACCGAAATATACAACACTGGAATATGCCTGAAACCAGAGGTATATAACAACACAGAAAAATGCAACAATGCTGAAATATACAACAACACTAAAATATACAACACAGAAATATACCACAACACAGAAATATACAACACAGAACACTACCATCATAGAAATATACAACACAGAAATATAGAACTACACAGAAATATACAACACAGAAATATACAATGCAGAAATATACCACAACACAGAAATATACAGCAACACAGAAATATGCAACAACACAGAAATATACAAGAACACAGAAATATACAACACAGAAATATACAACACAGAAATATACAACACAGAAATATACATCACAGAAATATACAATATAACAGAAACATTCAACACAGAAATATACAGCACAGAAATATACAACAGAGAAATATACAACATAGAAATATACCACAAAACAGAAATATACAACAACACAGAAATTACCACAACACAGAAATATACATCACGGAAATATACAACACATTAATATACCAACACACAGAAATATACAGCAACACAGAAATATGCAACAACACAGAAATATACAAGAACACAGAAATATACAACACAGAAATATACAACACAGAAATATTCAGCAACACAGAAATGTATCAGAACACAGAAATATACAATGCAGAAATATACCACAACACAGAAATATACAGCAACAAAGAAATGAACACCACAGAAATATACCACAACACAAAAATATACAACAACACAGAAATGTACAACAACACAGAAATATATAACAACACAGATATATACAAGAACACAGAAATGTACCGCAACACTGAAATATACAACACAGAAATATAAAACAAAGAAATATACAACACAGAAATATACCACAACACAGAAAAATACAACAACACAGAAATATATCACAACACAGAAATATACAACAAGGCTGAAATATACAACAACACAGAAATATACAACAACACAGAAATATACCACAACACAGAAATAAACAACACAGAAATATACCACACCACAACACAGAAATATTCCACACAGGCATGTACCACAACACAGAAATATACAACAACACAGAAATATACCACAACACAGAAATATACAACACAGAAATATACAACAAAGAAATATACAACACAGAAATATACCACAACACAGAAATATACAACAACGCAGAAATATACAACAACACTGAAATATACAACACAGAAATATACCACAACACAGAAATATACAACACAGAAATATACATCACAGAAATATACAATATAACAGAAACATTCAACACAGAAATATACAGCACAGAAATATACAACAGAGAAATATACAACATAGAAATATACCACAAAACAGAAATATACAACAACACAGAAATTACCACAACACAGAAATATACATCACAGAAATATACAACACATTAATATACCAACACACAGAAATATACAGCAACACAGAAATATGCAACAACACAGAAATATACAAGAACACAGAAATATACAACACAGAAATATACAACACAGAAATATACAACACAGAAATATACATCACAGAAATATACAATATAACAGAAACATTCAACACAGAAATATACAGCACAGAAATATACAACAGAGAAATATACAACATAGAAATATACCACAAAACAGAAATATACAACAACACAGAAATTACCACAACACAGAAATATACATCACAGAAATATACAACACATTAATATACCAACACACAGAAATATACAGCAACACAGAAATATGCAACAACACAGAAATATACAAGAACACAGAAATATACAACACAGAAATATACAACACAGAAATATTCAGCAACACAGAAATGTATCAGAACACAGAAATATACAATGCAGAAATATACCACAACACAGAAATATACAGCAACAAAGAAATGAACACCACAGAAATATACCACAACACAAAAATATACAACAACACAGAAATGTACAACAACACAGAAATATATAACAACACAGATATATACAAGAACACAGAAATGTACCGCAACACTGAAATATACAACACAGAAATATAAAACAAAGAAATATACAACACAGAAATATACCACAACACAGAAAAATACAACAACACAGAAATATATCACAACACAGAAATATACAACAAGGCTGAAATATACAACAACACAGAAATATACAACAACACAGAAATATACCACAACACAGAAATAAACAACACAGAAATATACCACACCACAACACAGAAATATTCCACATTGGCATGCACCACAACACAGAAATATACAACAACACAGAAATATACCACAACACAGAAATATACAACACAGAAATATACAACAAAGAAATATACAACACAGAAATATACCACAACACAGAAATATACAACAACGCAGAAATATACAACAACACTGAAATATACAACACAGAAATATACCACAACACAGAAATATACAACACAGAACTCTACCATCACACAGAAATATACAACACTGAAATATAGAACTACACAGAAATATACAACACATAAATATAGGGGGAGAAATTCAGTATCGCCCCATTTGGGGCGCAATTATCGGCCGGGCGCAAAGATTAGCGCCTGGCGTTAATTATCGCCACCGACTGCAAACTTGACTTTTATCGCCCCTGGAGGTGATTGGAGCACTAAATCAGGAGCTTCACACCTGCCTTAAGGCGCAAAGGCCGATGAGCGAGGCGCTACCTCAGAGCGCTGGCGAAGCTCATGTGATGTCAGTCAGCAATGGAACACACACACAATGGCACCGGTCAGTTCTTAAAGGGGATGGTTGATCTTGCTTTCCATCCACATCCTGCTCATTGCAGCCTTGAATCCCGGCCTGGAGAGACCTGCACATCAAATCTGCTGGAAAGAACAATGGAGAGTACCAGGGAAAGAGCTTAGAGTGCAGCCCCAACAGTCTCTTCTAAATCAATACAAGGAATGGCAAATCAAAATGAACCTGCAAAGTGCTACTCAGTACCCAAAACTCCTTCACACAGCATTGAATCTCTCCAGAAGTCTCTCTCTCTCTCTCAGAATGCGTGGTTGAAAAATGGCACCAACGATAAAAGGCAGGAAGCGGTCGCCTTTAAATAGTGCTCCCCCAGTCCCTTCATGACTGCAAAACGCTCCCCTCAACCTGTCGTTGCTAGCGTCAGGCGGTAAGGCAGGGGGCGACACTCAATATCTGCTCCGGGACGATACCGGGGCGTTGCGCACTCGACTGACGTCATGATCTGCCGGCGCAGGAGATCGTGGCAGTAGTGTTTAGCGCCGCCGCAAAATGTCTAGTTAATTTCGCGAGGGGAGCAAACATCGCCGCGCCTGGGCGCTAGATGCTTTGCGCCCCATTAGCGCCCTCTTAAGGTGCTAACGGGAGGCGCAACCAACTGAATTTTCCCCCCATACAATGCAGAAATATACCACAACACAAAAATATACAACAACACAGAAATGTACAACAACACAGAAATATATAACAACACAGAAATATACAGGAACACAGAAATATACCACAACACAGAAATATACCACAACACAGAAATGAACAACAACACAGAAATATACCACAACACAGAAATATACCACAACACAGAACTATTCAACAAGACTGAAATATAGCACAACACAGAAATATACAACAACACAAAAATATACCACCTCTCCACACTTGCACCCATGACTCACCTCCACAGCGGATTTTCGATCCCTCTCACCCCCGCAGACCCACTGCTCGCCTCGTTGACCCTGGCGGGGTTTCCCGACATCGGGAAGCCTGCACTTGCAGGGGTAAAATGGTGTTAAGCCTCTCAACTGCCTGTTAACTACCTGTTAACAGGCAGTTAATTGTCTGTAATCCCCTTCCCGCCTCGAGAAGATGGATCCATGCGTGAATCGGGGACCCGCCTCCCGAGAAGATGTCATGGAGGCGGGCTGTGAGCGGGGTTGGTACCCGCTCCCAATTTCTGCCATTTTCCTGGCAATCCCGCCTCCATATCGGCCTCCCCAGGGCTGGGAAATTCCCCCCAAAGAATTATACCACAACAGAGAAAGATACAGCAACACAGAAATATAAAACAAGACTGAAATATACCACAAAACAGAAATATACAACACAGAAATATACCACAACACAGAAATATACAACACAGAAATATACAACACAGAAATATACCACAACACAGAAATGTACAAAACAGAAATATACAACACAGAAATATACCACAACACAGAAATGTACAACACAGAAATATACAAGACTGAAATATACCACAACACAGAAATATACAACACAGAAATATACCACAACACAGAACTATACAACAACACAGAAATATACCACAACACAGAAATGAACAACAACACAGAAATATACCACAACACAGAAATATACCACAACACAGAACTATTCAACAAGACTGAAATATAGCACAACACAGAAATATACAACAACACAAAAATATACCACCTCTCCACACTTGCACCCATGACTCACCTCCACAGCGGATTTTCGACCCCTCTCACCCCCGCAGACCCACTGCTCGCCTCGTTGACCCTGGCGGGGTTTCCCGACATCGGGAAGCCTGCACTTGCAGGGGTAAAATGGTGTTAAGCCTCTCAACTGCCTGTTAACTACCTGTTAACAGGCAGTTAATTGTCTGTAATCCCCTTCCCGCCTCGAGAAGACGGATCCATGCGTGAATCGGGGACCCGCCTCCCGAGAAGATGTCATGGAGGCGGGTTGTGAGCGGGGTTGGGACCCGCTCCCAATTTCTGCCATTTTCCTGGCAATCCCGCCTCCATATCGGCCTCCCCAGGGCTGGGAAATTCCCCCCAAAGAAATATACCACAACAGAGAAAGATACAGCAACACAGAAATATACAACAAGACTGAAATATACCACAAAACAGAAATATACAACACAGAAATATACCACAACACAGAAATATACAACAACACAGAAATATACAACAACAAAGAAATATACAACAACACTGAAATATACCACAACACAGAAATATATAACACAGAAATATACCACAACACAGAAATGTACAACACAGAAATATACAACACAGAAATATACCACAACACAGAAATATACTACAACACAGAAATATACAACACAGAAATGTACAACACAGAAATGTACAACACAGAAATATACAACAAGACTGAAATATACCACAACACAGAAATATACAACACAGAAATATACCACAACACAGAAATATACAACAACACAGAAATATACAACAACAAAGAAATATACAACAATACTGAAATATACCACAACACAGTAATATACAACACAGAAATATACCACAACACAGAAATGTACAACACAGAAATATACTACAACACAGAAATATACTACAACACAGAAATATACAACACAGAAATGTACAACACAGAAATGTACAACACAGAAATATACAACTCAAAAATATACAACAACTCAGAAATATACAGCATAGAAGTATACAACAACACATAAATATACAAAATGGAAATATACAACACAGAAATATACAACACAGAAATATACCACAACATAGAAATATACAACAACACAGAAATTTACAACGCAGAAATATAAAACAAAGAAATATATAACACAAAAATATACAACAACACAGAAATATACAACAACACAGAAATATAAAACAAAGAAATATACAACTACGCAAAAATATACAACACAGAAATATGCCACAACACAGAAACATACAACACAGAAGTACAACACAGAAATATACAACACAGAAATATACCACAAAACAGAAAAATACAACAACACAGAAATGTACAACACAAAAATATACCACAACACAGAAATATACAACACAAAAATATACCACAACACAGAAATATACAAAAACAACACATAAATGTACAACAACACAGAAATATACCACAACACAGCAATATATAATAACACAGAAATATTAAACAACATTAAAAAAATACAACACAGAAATATACAACACAGAAATATACCTGAAACCAGAGATATGCAACAATACATAAATATACCACAACACAGAAATATGCAACACAGAAATATGCAACACAGAAATGTACAACAACACTGAAATATACCACAACACAGCAACATACAATAAAACAGAAATATTAAACAACACCAAAGAATAAAACACAGAAAGATACAACACAGAAATATGCCTGAAAACAGAGATATACAACATCACAGAAATATACAACACAGAAATATACCACCACACAGAAATATACAAAAGCACAGAAATATACCACAACACAGAAATATACAACAACATGGAAATATAGAATAAGACAGAAATATACCACAATACAGAAAAATACAACAACAGAGAAACATACCACAACACAGAAATATACCACAAAACTGAAATATACAACAACACAGAAATGTACAACAACACAGAAATATACAACAACACAGAATTATGCAACACAGAAATTTACAACAACACAGAAATATTAAACAACACCGAAATATACAACACAGGAATATGCCTGAAACCAGAGGTATATAACAACACAGAAATATGCAACAATGCTGAAATATACAACAACACGAAAATATACAACACAGAAATATACCACAACACAGACATATACAACACAGAACACTACCACCACACAGAAATATACAACACAGAAATATAGAACTCCACAGAAATATACAACACAGAAATATACAATGCAGAAATATACCACAACACAGAAATATACAACAACACAGAAATATACAACACAGAAATTCAACATGGAAATATTCAACACAGAAATATACAACAACACAAAAATATACAACAACACAGTAATGTACAACAACACAGAAATATATAACAACACAGAAATATACAACAACACAGAAATGTACAACAACACAGAAATATATAACAACACAGAAATATACAACAACACAGAAATGTACAACAACAAAGAAATATATAACAACACAGAAATATACAACAACACTGAAATATACAACAACACAGAAATGTACAACAACACAGCAATATACAACAACACAGAAATATGCAACACAGAAATTTACAACAACACAGAAATATTAAACAACACCGAAATATACAACACAGGAATATGCCTGAAACCAGAGGTATATAACAACACAGAAAAATGCAACAATGCTGAAATATACAACAACACTAAAATATACAACACAGAAATATACCACAACACAGAAATATACAACACAGAACACTACCATCACACAGAAATATACAACACAGAAATATAGAACTACACAGAAATATACAACACAGAAATATACAATGCAGAAATATACCACAACACAGAAATATACAACAACACAGAAATATACAACACAGAAATACAACATGGAAATATTCAACACAGAAATATACCACAACACAAAAATATACAACAACACAGAAATGTACAACAACACAGAAATATATAACAACACAGAAATATACAACAACACAGAAATGTACAACAACACAGAAATATATAACATCACAGAAATATACAACACTGAAAAATACAACACAGAAATATAAAACAATGAAATATATAACACAGAAATATGCAACACAGAAATATACAGCACAGAAATATACCACAACACAGATATATACAACACAGAACTCTACCATCACACAGAAATATATTACACAGAAATATAGAACTACACAGAAATATGCAACACAGAAATATACAATGCAGAAATATACCGCAACACAGAAATATACAGCAACACAGAAATGAACAACAACACAGAAATATACCACAACACAAAAATATACAACAACACAGAAATGTACAGCAACACAGAAATATATAACAACACAGAAATATACAAGAACACAGAAATATACCACAACACAGACATATACAACAACACAGAAATATACAACACAGAAATGTAAAACAAAGAAATATACAACACAGAAATATACCACAACACAGAAATATTAAACAACACCGAAATATACAATACAGGAATATGCCTGAAACCAGAGGTATATAACAACACAGAAATATGCAACAATGCTGAAATATACAACAACACTAAAATATACAACACAGAAATATACCACAACACAGACATATACAACACAGAACACTACCACCACACAGAAATATACAACACAGAAATATAGAACTCCACAGAAATATACAACACAGAAATATACAATGCAGAAATATACCACAACACAGAAATATACAACAACACAGAAATATACAACACAGAAATACAACATGGAAATATTCAACACAGAAATATACCACAACACAAAAATATACAACAACACAGTAATGTACAACAACACAGAAATATATAACAACACAGAAATGTACAACAACACAGAAATGTACAACAACACAGAAATATATAACAACACAGAAATATACAACAACACAGAAATGTACAACAACAAAGAAATATATAACAACACAGAAATATACAACAACACAGAAATGTACAACAACAAAGAAATATATAACAACACAGAAATATACAACAACACTGAAATATACAACAACACAGAAATGTACAACAACACAGAAATATACAACAACACAGAAATATGCAACACAGAAATTTACAACAACACAGAAATATACCACAACACAGAAATATACAACACAGAACACTACCATCACACAGAAATATACAACACAGAAATATAGTACTACACCGAAATATACAACACAGAAATATAAAACAATGAAATATATAACACAGAAATATGCAACACAGAAATATACAACACAGAAATATACGACAACACAGAAATATACAACACAGAACTCTACCATCACACAGAAATATATTACACAGAAATATAGAACTACACAGAAATATACAACACAGAAATATACAATGCAGAAATATACCGCAACACAGAAATATACAGCAACACAGAAATGAACAACAACACAGAAATATACCACAACACAAAAATATACAACAACACAGAAATGTACAGCAACACAGAAATATATAACAACACAGAAATATACAAGAACACAGAAATATACCACAACACAGAAATATACCACAACACAGAAATATACCACAACACTGAAATATACAACACAGAAATGTAAAACAAAGAAATATACAACACAGAAATATACCACAACACAGAAATATACAACAACACAGAAATGTACAACAACACAGAAATATATAACATCACAGAAATATACAACAACACTGAAATATACAACACAGAAATATAAAACAATGAAATATATAACACAGAAATATGCAACACAGAAATATACAACACAGAAATATACCACAACACAGAAATATACAACACAGAACTCTACCATCACACAGAAATATATTACACAGAAATATAGAACTACACAGAAATATACAACACCGAAATATACAATGCAGAAATATACCGCAACACAGAAATATACAGCAACACAGAAATGAACAACAACACAGAAATATACCACAACACAAAAATATACAACAACACAGAAATGTACAGCAACACAGAAATATATAACAACACAGAAATATACAAGAACACAGAAATATACCACAACACAGAAATATACCACAACACAGAAATATACAACAACACTGAAATATACAACACAGAAATGTAAAACAAAGAAATATACAACACAGAAATATACCACAACACAGAAATATACAACAACACAGAAATGTACAACAACACAGAAATATATAACAACACAGAAATATACAACAACACAGAAATGTACAACAACACATAAATATATAACAACACAGAAATATACAACAACACTGAAATATACAACACAGAAATATAAAACAATGAAATATACAACACAGAAATATACAACACAGAAATATACAACACAGAAATATACCAAAACACAGACATATACAACACAGAACACTACCATCACACAGAAATATACAACACAGAAATATAGAACTACACCGAAATATACAACACAGAAATATACAATGCAGAAATATACCACAACACAGAAATGTACAGCAACACTGAAATGAACAACAACACAGAAATATACCACAACACAAAAATATACAACACAGAAATGTACAACAACACAGAAATATATAACAACACAGAAATATACAAGAACACAGAAATGTACCACAACACTGAAATATACAACACAGAAATATAAAACAAAGAAATATACAACTACGTAAAAATATACAACACAGAAATATGGCACAACACAGAAACATACAACACAGAAATACAACACAGAAATATACAACACAGAAATATACCACAACACAGAAAAATACAACAACACAGAAATATACAACACAAAAATATACCACAACACAGAAATATACCAAAACAACACACAAATGTACAACAACACAGAAATATACCACAACACAGCAATATATAATAACACAGAAATATTAAACAACACCAAAAAATACAACACAGAAATATACAACACAGAAATATACCTGAAACCAGAGATATGCAACAATACATAAATATACCACAACACAGAAATATGCAACACAGAAATATGCAACACAGAAATGTACAACAACACTGAAATATACCACAACACAGCAACATACAATAACACAGAAATATTAAACAACACCAAAGAATAAAACACAGAAAGATACAACACAGAAATATGCCTGAAAACAGAGATATACAACATCACAGAAATATACAACACAGAAATATACCACCACACAGAAATATACAAAAGCACAGAAATATACCACAACACAGAAATATACAACAACATGGAAATATAGAACAAGACAGAAATATACCACAATACAGAAAAATACAACAACAGAGAAACATACCACAACACAGAAATATACCACAAAACTGAAATATACAACAACACAGAAATGTACAACAACACAGAAATATACAACAACACAGAATTATGCAACACAGAAATTTACAACAACACAGAAATATTAAACAACACCGAAATATACAACACAGGAATATGCCTGAAACCAGAGGTATATAACAACACAGAAATATGCAACAATGCTGAAATATACAACAACACTAAAATATACAACACAGAAATATACCACAACACAGACATATACAAGACAGAACACAACCACCACACAGAAATATACAACACAGAAATATAGAACTCCACAGAAATATACAACACAGAAATATACAATGCAGAAATATACCACAACACAGAAATATACAACAACACAGAAATGTACAACAACACAGAAATATATAACAACACAGAAATATACAACAACACAGAAATGTACAACAACACAGAATAATATAACAACACAGAAATATACAACAACACAGAAATGTACAACAACAAAGAAATATATAACAACACAGAAATATACAACAACACAGAGATGTATAACAACACAGAAATATATAACAACACAGAAATATACAACAACACAGAAATGTACAACAACACAGAATAATATAACAACACAGAAATATATAACAACACAGAAATATACAACAACACAGAGATGTATAACAACACAGAAATATATAACAACACAGAAATATACAACAACACTGAAATATACAACAACACAGAAATATACAACACAGAAATATGCAACACAGAAATTTACAACAACACAGAAATATTAAACAACACCGAAATATACAACACAGGAATATGCCTGAAACCAGAGGTATATAACAACACAGAAAAATGCAACAATGCTGAAATATACAACAACACTAAAATATACAACACAGAAATATACCACAACACAGACATATACAACACAGAACACTACCACCACACAGAAATATACAACACAGAAATATAGAACTCCACAGAAATATACAACACAGAAATATACAATGCAGAAATATACCACAACACAGAAATATACAACAACACAGAAATATACAACACAGAAATACAACATGGAAATATTCAACACAGAAATATACCACAACACAAAAATATACAACAACACAGTAATGTACAACAACACAGAAATATATAACAACACAGAAATGTACAACAACACAGAAATGTACAACAACACAGAAATATATAACAACACAGAAATATACAACAACACAGAAATGTACAACAACAAAGAAATATATAACAACACAGAAATATACAACAACACAGAAATGTACAACAACACAGAAATATATATAACACAGAAATATACAACAACACTGAAATATACAACAACACAGAAATGTACAGCAACACAGAAATATACAACAACACAGAAATATGCAACACAGAAATTTACAACAACACAGAAATATACCACAACACAGAAATATACAACACAGAAATGTACAACAACACAGAAATGTACAACAACACAGAAATATATAACATCACAGAAATATACAACAACACTGAAATATGCAACACAGAAATGTACAACAACACAGAAATGTACAACAACACAGAAATATATAACATCACAGAAATATACAACAACACTGAAATATACAACACAGAAATATAAAACAATGAAATATATAACACAGAAATATACCACAACACAGACATATACAAGACAGAACACAACCACCACACAGAAATATACAACACAGAAATATAGAACTCCACAGAAATATACAACACAGAAATATACAATGCAGAAATATACCACAACACAGAAATATACAACAACACAGAAATGTACAACAACACAGAAATATATAACAACACAGAAATATACAACAACACAGAAATGTACAACAACACAGAATAATATAACAACACAGAAATATACAACAACACAGAAATGTACAACAACAAAGAAATATATAACAACACAGAAATATACAACAACACAGAGATGTATAACAACACAGAAATATATAACAACACAGAAATATACAACAACACAGAAATGTACAACAACACAGAATAATATAACAACACAGAAATATATAACAACACAGAAATATACAACAACACAGAGATGTATAACAACACAGAAATATATAACAACACAGAAATATACAACAACACTGAAATATACAACAACACAGAAATATACAACAACACAGAAATATGCAACACAGAAATTTACAACAACACAGAAATATTAAACAACACCGAAATATACAACACAGGAATATGCCTGAAACCAGAGGTATATAACAACACAGAAAAATGCAACAATGCTGAAATATACAACAACACTAAAATATACAACACAGAAATATACCACAACACAGACATATACAACACAGAACACTACCACCACACAGAAATATACAACACAGAAATATAGAACTCCACAGAAATATACAACACAGAAATATACAATGCAGAAATATACCACAACACAGAAATATACAACAACACAGAAATATACAACACAGAAATACAACATGGAAATATTCAACACAGAAATATACCACAACACAAAAATATACAACAACACAGTAATGTACAACAACACAGAAATATATAACAACACAGAAATGTACAACAACACAGAAATGTACAACAACACAGAAATATATAACAACACAGAAATATACAACAACACAGAAATGTACAACAACAAAGAAATATATAACAACACAGAAATATACAACAACACAGAAATGTACAACAACACAGAAATATATATAACACAGAAATATACAACAACACTGAAATATACAACAACACAGAAATGTACAGCAACACAGAAATATACAACAACACAGAAATATGCAACACAGAAATTTACAACAACACAGAAATATACCACAACACAGAAATATACAACACAGAAATGTACAACAACACAGAAATGTACAACAACACAGAAATATATAACATCACAGAAATATACAACAACACTGAAATATGCAACACAGAAATGTACAACAACACAGAAATGTACAACAACACAGAAATATATAACATCACAGAAATATACAACAACACTGAAATATACAACACAGAAATATAAAACAATGAAATATATAACACAGAAATATGCAACACAGAAATATACAACACAGAAATATACCACAACACAGAAATATACAACACAGAACTCTACCATCACACAGAAATATATTACACAGAAATATAGAACTACACAGAAATATACAACACAGAAATATACAATGCAGAAATATACCGCAACACAGAAATATACAGCAACACAGAAATGAACAACAACACAGAAATATACCACAACACAAAAATATACAACAACACAGAAATGTACAGCAACACAGAAATATATAACAACACAGAAATATACAAGAACACAGAAATATACCACAACACAGAAATATATCACAACACAGAAATATACCACAACTCTGAAATATACAACACAGAAATGTAAAACAAAGAAATATACAACACAGAAATATACCACAACACAGAAATATACAACAACACAGAAATGTACAACAACACAGAAATATATAACATCACAGAAATATACAACAACACTGAAATATACAACACAGAAATATAAAACAATGAAATATATAACACAGAAATATGCAACACAGAAATATACAACACAGAAATATACCACAACACAGAAATATACAACACAGAACTCTACCATCACACAGAAATATATTACACAGAAATATAGAACTACACAGAAATATACAATGCAGAAATATACCGCAACACAGAAATATACAGCAACACAGAAATGAACAACAACACAGAAATATACCACAACACAAAAATATACAACAACACAGAAATGTACAGCAACACAGAAATATATAACAACACAGAAATATACAAGAACACAGAAATATACCACAACACAGAAATATACCACAACACAGAAATATACCACAACACTGAAATATACAACACAGAAATGTAAATCAAAGAAATATACAACACAGAAATATACCACAACACAGAAATATACAACAACACAGAAATGTACAACAACACAGAAATATATAACAACACAGAAATATACAACAACACTGAAATATACAACACAGAAATATAAAACAATGAAATATATAACACAGAAATATACAACACAGAAATATACAACACAGAAATATACCAAAACACAGACATATACAACACAGAACACTACCATCACACAGAAATATACAACACAGAAATATAGAACTACACCAAAATATACAACACAGAAATATACAATGCAGAAATATACCACAACACAGAAATATACAGCAACACAGAAATGAACAACAACACAGAAATATACCACAACACACAAATATACCACAACACTGAAATATACAACACAGAAATGTAAAACAAAGAAATATACAACACAGAAATATACCACAACACAGAAATATACAACAACACAGAAATGTACAACAACACAGAAATATATAACATCACAGAAATATACAACAACACTGAAATATACAACACAGAAATATAAAACAATGAAATATATAACACAGAAATATGCAACACAGAAATATACAACACAGAAATATACCACAACACAGAAATATACAACACAGAACTCTACCATCACACAGAAATATATTACACAGAAATATAGAACTACACAGAAATATACAACACAGAAATATACAATGCAGAAATATACCGCAACACAGAAATATACAGCAACACAGAAATGAACAACAACACAGAAATATACCACAACACAAAAATATACAACAACACAGAAATGTACAGCAACACAGAAATATATAACAACACAGAAATATACAAGAACACAGAAATATACCACAACACAGAAATATACCACAACACAGAAATATACCACAACACTGAAATATACAACACAGAAATGTAAAACAAAGAAATATACAACACAGAAATATACCACAACACAGAAATATACAACAACACAGAAATGTACAACAACACTGAAATATACAACACAGAAATATAAAACAATGAAATATATAACACAGAAATATACAACACAAAAATATACAACACAGAAATATACCAAAACACAGACATATACAACACAGAACACTACCATCACACAGAAATATACAACACAGAAATATAGAACTACACCAAAATATACAACACAGAAATATGCAATGCAGAAATATACCACAACACACAAATATACAGCAACACAGAAATGAACAACAACACAGAAATATACCACAACACAAAAATATACAACACAGAAATGTACAACAACACAGAAATATATAACAACACAGAAATATACAAGAACACAGAAATGTACCACAACACTGAAATATACAACACAGAAATATAAAACAAAGAAATATACAACTACGTAAAAATATACAACACAGAAATATGCCACAACACAGAAACATACAACACAGAAATAAAACACAGAAATATACAACACAGAAATATACCTCAACACAGAAAAATACAACAACACAGAAATATACAACACAAAAATATACCACAACACAGAAATATACAAAAACAACACATCAATGTACAACAACACAGAAATATACCACAACACAGAAATGTACAACAACACAGAAATATACAACAACACAGAAATATGCAACACAGAAATTTACAACAACACAGAAATATTAAACAACACCGAAATATACAGCACAGGAATATGCCTGAAACCAGAGGTATATAACAACACAGAAATAGGCAACAATGCTGAAATATACAACAACACTAAAATATACAACACAGAAATATACCACAACACGGAAATATACAATACAGAACACTACCATCACACAGAAATATACAACACAGAAATATACAACACAGAAATACAACATGGAAATATTCAACACAGAAATATACCACAACACAAAAATATACAACAACACAGAAATGTACAACAACACAGAAATATATAACAACACAGAAATATACAACAACACAGAAATGTACAACAACACAGAAATATATAACATCACAGAAATATACAACAACACTGAAATATACAACACAAAAATATAAAACAATGAAATATATAACAATGAAATATGCAACACAGAAATATACAACACAGAACTCTACCATCACACAGAAATATATTACACAGAAATATAGAACTACACAGAAATATACAACACAGAAATATACAATGCAGAAATATACCGCAACACAGAAATATACAGCAACACAGAAATGAAAAACAACACAGAAATATACCACAAGACAAAAATATACAACAACACAGAAATGTACAGCAACACAGAAATATATAACAACACAGAAATATACAAGAACACAGAAATATACCACAACACAGAAATATACCACAACACAGAAATATACCACAACACTGAAATATACAACACAGAAATGTAAAACAAAGAAATATACAACACAGAAATATACCACAACACAGAAATATACAACAACACAGAAAGGTACAACAACACAGAAATATATAACAACACAGAAATATACAACAATACAGAAATGTACAACAACACATAAATATATAACAACACAGAAATATACAACAACACTGAAATATACAACACAGAAATATAAAACAATGAAATATATAACACAGAAATATACAACACAGAAATATACAACACAGAAATATACCAAAACACAGACATATACAACACAGAACACTACCATCACACAGAAATATACAACACAGAAATATAGAACTACACCGAAATATACAACACAGAAATATACAATGCAGAAATATACCACAACACAGAAATGTACAGCAACACTGAAATGAACAACAACACAGAAATATACCACAACACAAAAATATACAACACAGAAATGTACAACAACACAGAAATATACCACAACACAGAAATATACCACAACACTGAAATATACAACACAGAAATGTAAAACAAAGAAATATACAACACAGAAATATACCACAACACAGAAATATACAACAACACAGAAATGTACAACAACACAGAAATATATAACATCACAGAAATACAACACAGAAATATACAACACAGAAATATAAAACAACACAGAAAAATACAACAACACAGAAATATACAACACAAAAATATACCACAACACAGAAATATACAAAAACAACACATAAATGTACAACAACACAGAAATATACCACAACACAGCAATATATAATAACACAGAAATATTAAACAACACCAAAAAATACAACACAGAAATATACAACACAGAAATATACCTGAAACCAGAGATATGCAACAATACATAAATATACCACAACACAGAAATATGCAACACAGAAATATGCAACACAGAAATGTACAACAACACTGAAATATACCACAACACAGCAACATACAATAACACAGAAATATTAAACAACACCAAAGACTAAAACACAGAAAGATACAACACAGAAATATGCCTGAAAACAGAGATATACAACATCACAGAAATATACAACACAGAAATATACCACCACACAGAAATACACAAAAGCACAGAAATATACCACAACACAGAAATATACAACAACATGGAAATATAGAACAAGAC